>JAOYMO020031994.1:0-13002 GCA_025802455.2 Iodosphaeria phyllophila | reverse complement strand
GATCGGCGCGCTCGTCCGCCTGAACTACCCCCTCCCCCCCAAAGATATAAGAAACAGTGGTAGAGAATTAGCAACAGGAAATGAAAAAGAAAAACTGAGAATTATCGAACATGCGATAAAGATGCGAGAGAAATCCGAAGTAGCGATAGCAGACGTCCGTACACGTGATCCCCATCCGCCATAGCGTAGATCCAGAGAGTCAACACACGCGTTCCCCTACGGAACAATGCTCTGCCTCCAGCGATCCACAAACTCGAACTGCTGCGGCTGTTGCGGCTGCTGCATCGGCATCGGATACTGTCCCTGGTACCCCATGCCCATGCCCATGCCCACAAACCCGTTTCCATACGCCGCCACGCCGCCATACTGCGCCGGCGGGACATACCCGGACAGCCTATTGCTCACACCCGTACCGCCGAGCCCATCATTGAACTCGCCCCCGGCAAACCCGCCACTCCTATTCATCATGCCCCCGCCCACCGGCTCCAAAGACCGCGGCATCCCCCTTCTCAGGTCCCTCAGCTTCCGGTCCTGCTCCCTTTGGAATCTCTCCGCCTCCTCTTGCCTGACCCGCTCCGACTCCACTCTCGGATTCGTCCTCGGCGCCCGGCCCACTTGCTGCGTAGCCCCCAGTACATCCGCCATGGAGTGCCGCTTGTTTAACTGGGGCTTACCCGGCATCAGGTTCGCAGGTCCCCCACCGCTGCCCGCGCTATCACGGTAGCCAGGCGTATTGAGCGCCGAGGAGCCACCGTTGGAGAAGCCCATCTCACGCTCTCGAGCCTCTTTTTCGGCCTGCAGACGGCGGCGGCGCTGGCCGAGCGTTTCCTCCTCTTCGGGGACGGCCTGTTCCGGTTCCTTGCCTTTGTCCTTGGCTTCATCATGGCCGGATTCAGATTGAGGACTGGCAAATTGCCCGAGGAGCTCGGTAGAGAAATCAGTGCTGATTTTCCTACTAGCATCCGGGAGCGGGTTATTAGGATCGTCTTCGCCGCCACCCTTAAGCCGACGCATTCGCTGCCCCAGGGTCTCTCCCTCGATCTCGTCATCCGGAGCTGTGTTCCCCGGGCCCATGAAGGCCGGGGAGGACAAACCGCGGCTGTGATGCTGGCCGTACGAAGCACCCAGGTTCATCATACTGTGCATCTTCCTCGGATCCTGGCCCGTGAGTCTGGCGCGGCGGTGGGACAAGGGCTCATTCTCCTCCATATCCCTCAGTTCCATCAGTCCCGGCGCGCGATGCTCGCGCAGACTGCTCTCTCCGCTTTTATTAGCCATGATGAGGGCCAAGGGCATGTCTTCGTCGTCATCGCTGTCATCGCGGGAGGCATCGTGACCTTCCCAGGCTAGATTGATCTTCTTGCCCTTTCGCTTCTTCTTTTCGAGCTCGTGGATGACGTCTTTCTCCAGAAGTGTGGATTGGTTCCCGTGCTGGTGCTGGATGTGCTCGGACGTGCCCTGGGTGCGCATTTTCTGGTGGTATTTACGGATTTGCAGTTCTGCCAGCAGCGTAGTGGGTGGACCGTTAAGAATACTGGCTTCGTCTTCTGACTCCTCTTCCTCTTCGGATCCTTCTTCAGCGGCTTCCTCCTCGTTACCATTGGCTTCATCGTGAGCAGGCTCGTTCTCCTGATCCTCAGCAGACGAAATGATCTTCAGTTTACTAGGACTTCTCAGATGGAAGAAAGACCTTCTCTTTGACACCTCGGGTTTCGTGGCCGTGGCCGGAGGAGCCAGATTCGTAGTAGAAGCAGCAGCAGCAGCAGCAGCAGCAGCAGTAGCAGCAGGTTTCATTTGGGACTTGCGTTTGTCTTTCTTCGCGGCGCCATAGACTTCATTGCCCAGTTTGCCGGCAAAGGTGTGGTCTGTGAAGGCGGAAACAGGTGCTTTGGCGGAGGCTTCAAGAATACTGTCCAGCGTGGCGGTGGCAGAACCATCTTTCAGCTCGAGGCGTGGGGACTCGGTGGCGGGCAGGTCGAAGAAGACACTGGCGCGCAGTTGGGGTGGGGCGTTGTTCAAGTCCATTGGCATTTGGGACTTGCGCTTGTCGGCGACTGCCGTTTCGGGTAAGGCTAAAGACATGTGTGACTTGCGTTTGTCTTCCTCCGTTGCTGAGGCCACATGTTGCGCTTCCTCTTGTGGTTGTGACCGGCCTGCGCTGTCGATCAACTTAGCCGGTGCGTCGGCCTCCGGGTGATCATCAGAAGCACCATCCAAAGGGGCCAGAGTTGTCAACTCGGGGAGCCAGGCAGCTGACTGTCTGTTCTGAGCAGGCAATGCCCCCATCATCTGCGACCTCCGCTTGTCCGCCATGGGATCCTTAGGTCGCTTGGACAACTTCTGTGGTACGTTGAGCATGAGCGGGACACGAGCAGGATAATACATCATGTCCTCGCCCGTCTCGGGATCCTTGTAAGCCCTCGACCGCACCGTCGGGTTCGTAGGCTTCGATATCCTGGGCCTATTCGGATCGGGCTCGGCCGGCATCTCCAGGCCCAGAGCCAGGTCCAAGTCCAGCGAGGCAAACTCGGTGTCCTGGTTAAACAGCTGGTCCTGTTGATCTCCATGCTCAGGAGGATCTATCTCAGACGGACAATGTGCTCCATCGAACTCGGCAAATGCCCTCTCAGCCTGTTCGAACGTGCAGATGGATCCCGAAGGCGTCACCGGTCGATCCGATGGCTGTTGCTGTTCTACTGCCACACGCTCACGCTCACGCTCATGCTCACGCTCATGCTCACGCTCATGCTCACGCTCACGACCGGCCTCGCCCACAGCCTCATTCCAGTAATCCTCAGCCGACGCATCACTGAACACATTCACCGTCGGCGTAGTCACAATGTTCGAAGTCGACGTTACCGGCTCCATCTCCGCAATCTGCGTCAAAGACGGCTTCGTAGTCGGACCCGACCGGTTACTACGCAGCGACCCCTTCTTCTGTACTTCCAGATCAATCCGCGAGTATGAAGAAGACCTGAGCCGACCGCCCCCTGACGTAGACCGCAGCGAGTGGTTCGCCGGGATCACGTAGCCCGCTGGCGAGTATCCTCCCGAACGCGCCGCACTATTCGTCTCCACAATCGAGCTCGACGTCGAGAACTGGCGAGCTCTCGTTGTCGTCAGAGGCGCTGGATAGTAGGCGCCGGCTGAATCCGAAGAAGACGCAACACTGGCGGCCAGAATCGAAGATCGTCGGCTATCGCTCCGTTTCTGCTCGTCGAGGAGTTCGCGAATAGCCTCGTCAAGTGAGGGTGCGTTCGAGATCTTCTCCGCTGTTGCTTCTAGCTGCGCGATGCTGCTAGCACGTGAGCTGGATCGGGATACTAGTTTGATGTCTGGAGTTGTGTGAATGAGCCGCACGCCTTGGGTAGACGCTACACGTATTAACGGACTATGACTGTCACCTGACCAGGTTTTTGCTGAAGCGGGTGATGCACAGCCTGCAGGTAAACAACCGGGGGTTTTTACGAACCCGCCGCTATCGGCTGTTTGGGACCGCGACCGCGACCCAGACTGGGGTTGGGATTGGGATGGCTGCTGCGACGGCACTAGCAGCGACTGCGACCGTAGTGGGACTACCCGCCTGGACCCCGCTGTCCTTAGCGAGCCTGTCGTCTTCTGCCGTGCTTTGTCGTGCAACAAATTGCTGCTCCTGCTGCTGCTGGATTTCCCAATTGTGATTGATGATGATGATGTCGTCGTCGTCGTCTTCAATCCACCATGGGCCAAACCAGGCCATTCCACTGGTCTACCACTCGTATTACCCTCGGGTTCCCGGACACGCTGTCGTATTAACGTCATGGATTTGGATCCTGTGGGCACTGCTGCGGCGGCGGCTACAGGGACGCCATCAGCGTCAGCACCAACGGCGCCTGCCGCAGAAGCAACAGGAGTAGCCAATCCTGGTCCATTGGCCTCCCTCGGGTCAGCACCCGCCGATTCGCTGCTGTTGCGATTGCCATTGCTGTTGCCATTACTGTTGCCAAACCCCTTCAATCGTAAATTTGTAATGGTTTCCCCTTCTGCAATTGATCCTGCTGATGTTTGTGTCGATGATGTTGGTGCATCCAAACTGCATTGTAACTCTCCCTCCGTTTTCTCCTTCCCTTCTTTTGCTCTTCCTTCTCTCCCCGCTTCCCCTCCTTCCAGTAATCGGGCTTCTGCACGTCGTTCCTCCGTGGCTGCATTTGCATCTGCATCTGCTCCTCCTACTGCGGCCCACGAATCACCACCATCCTCTCGCGCCTGTGGCGTTCCTCCTTGCTTTCGCGGCAACGATAGTGGATAGCTCTCCCGTCGGTCCTCATACGTGCCGGCAGCAGTGTCGCTGACACCGGCGCCGGCGCCGGCCGCTCGGGACTGTGATGGAGGCGGCAACGGCGGCGGTTTCCGCCTTGTAGCGCACGACGACGGTGACGCCACGGAGCCCGCACCGGGCGCTTGTAATGCCGAGATCCGCTTCGTGGTGTCGCGTGCTCTGTGTTCGTAATTTCTCCCCACCTCCGATTCTTCTGCTTTTTCGCGTTCGTGTTCGTGTTCGTGTTCATGTTCATGCTCTCGTTCTCGTTCTTGTTCTTGTTCAAGTCGAGCTTCTGGGTCTGTATCAGTATCCCGTGTCCCCGCTGCGCTATTGTCGTCTGCCGAAAACGGCGTCAGTGTCGAGTGCAAAGGCGACGACTGCAGCATCCGCGGGGAAGACAGTGGTGAGTAGTAAGTCGCGGTAGACGGCGATGCGCTGCCGCTATGAGTATTAGAAGCTGCCATGAGTGCGCTGGAGCGTGAACGTCGGCGGTCGAGCCGTTGTCGGGATTTGTTGAAAGGTTTGTGAAGGTTGAGGGAGAATTCTGTGTGAGTGGATGCTGCGGCGCCCATTGTGAATGTTTTATTTTTGTTTCCCGCTTAACTGATGCTGATTATAATAACGATGATGCCGTGGTCATTCAGTAGCACGAGACCAAGTCTTACTAGTTTCCCCCTCCCCCTCCTATCGCGGCAGAGCTCTCTCTCTCACCTGACTCTGCGACAAGCTGGTCAGATAGGTGAGGTATTGCAGCTAGGTAGGGTGTACTAAGGTTAGTATGTAAGTTCCGCTGTCTCGTGATCTGCTTTGCGCTGCATGCGGTCGAGGCCTGGTGCAGCAGCAAGGCAATCCTTTTGGAGTAGCGCAAACGTCTTCGACCAATTCTTTGGCTCCGTCGCAGACAGGCCCGGCAGGCAGATGGGGAACTCTCGTCGCTTGTCGCTTGTCGCATGCAAAATGTGTGGGTGGATCAAGGCAAAGCGTAAAACCGACAATTGCCCAGTAATTTTCCTATACCCTCTGACTTTCCATACGTAACTCTGCAAAGTTCCCTGCTTACTGTTTCCCCCATCCCCCTCCCCCGCGATCTTACTTGTACCGGTCCCTTAGTTTGTTGAGCCTGCCGCGTCCCCCCTCTTCCAGAAAGTTTATCTCATGTAAGTAGGTAGGTATGAGGTATGTACCGCATGTATCTTCCTTAAAAGCCAGACGAAACCAAGAAGCTCCCACTCGAATTAAGGTGAATTGCGTCGCAAGACGAGGGAAACCCATCCATGTAATTAAAAAAATATTCACCCGGAGAGAAAAATCGAATCTAGAATTTCGGCTCTAATTTTTGGTTTTTCCTCTTTCCTTGGGACGATGGGACTGATGACGCCAATGCGCGCGCGCGCACACCAAACTTTGGGTTCTGCTTCTCAGATGCGCTCGTGATGCGCCTGCTGCGGGGTGGCGTGGGTGCGGCGGGTATGGGAGGACGGGCCCGTCATGATGGTAGGATGGGTGAGAAAATAAAATCGACCGGGCTACCGGCTGGGTCGTAATTGGGCGGAATTGGGGAGATAGGATCGGAGGCTACGCTACTGTAGAAAGATGCGCAGGATATGGCGATCACTCAGCTAAGTGAAAGAGAAAAATAAAAGGCGTGAATGGGTTGCGTGCGAGGTAGAGTGGAGGCGCAAGGTGCGTGGAAAGGATCAGTAGAATATGTGGATACCCGAACCGAAGCGTACAACCTGTGGATTTGACAGCCGATGGGATGAGGGAGGAAAGGAAACCCATGTGTGTGAGAAAAACGAATGCAGACGCGGAACACAACATTCAATCATTCAATCATTCAATTCTCAGTTGACTTAGAGGAGAGAAAAAGGAGTGGAGGTGGACACGCCAGCCAGCCAAACACCTCACAATCCTGAATCCATGTTCTCCAGTTTAATGGTTAAAATGAGCAGCCGCCCAATGGGCTGCGTCCGCCGCTATTTTGTCGAGTGGAAGACAGGGCAAGACAAACGGAAACATTCGAGAGGCACAGGTGTACCAAGTAGACGAGACCTTTGTCCTCAAGTACTTTTTTTTTCCTATTCTGGTAATGGGGATACCTGTCTACTGGCCTCAGCTGCCGGTGGGGGTGAGTGAATGCGCTCGATTGCGAACTTGACGAAAACAACAAGCAGGGGTCTTGATTGTTGTGAATCAGGTCGTGATAACAATCATGTATGATATGGGCATGGAGGCACGTTTCAACTAGTGCAATCAAGAGCATTGATGAATGCAGTCTTGGGGATATTGATAATGACAGTAATAGTCAGCTCGCGATAAAGACGTTATACAGCCCGCCTGCATTTGTCTACTGTATGTACGAAGTAGATGACATTGATACTAACCCTCTTCCATCATTGCCACGTGCGGTATCTCGCAGCATACTGGTAGCATTCGC
Source organism: Iodosphaeria phyllophila (assembly GCA_025802455.2). NCBI lineage: Eukaryota > Fungi > Ascomycota > Sordariomycetes > Amphisphaeriales > Iodosphaeriaceae > Iodosphaeria > Iodosphaeria phyllophila. The sequence continues at coordinate 6,265 of JAOYMO020031994.1, read as the reverse complement.
GTTGTGCTCAGGAATGTTGTTCATTAATCATTCTACAATGCCATTCCCATCTTCCATTCCTACCATTGTCGTGGCTGCCACTTCAGCGCAGGTCTGAAATAACTGGCTATGTACTCCGTACACACCAGTACAGGAACGAGATTCTGTCTGTCTGTATTACCTCATTTCACTCCTCATGATACACGGTATTTGAGCCATTCAAAACCAGCGAAACCACCATGGTTACTACTGCCGGGCCCCTGCATGAAATGCGTTCGCGCTGCTGTGGCTGCTGGTTTGTCTCTTGCAGTCGCGCAACGGGACGGAGTACAGTACAGTACAGGGGGGGGAGGAGACGTTCCCTCTTATCTGTGCGAATGCCAGTGACGGGTGACAGGACATCGCCGCCGCAATTCGTTATCACCACTGGCACAGATATGATACCGATAACAAGAACACAATAGTCTTGCACGCCGCCAGAAGCTGAGCTCTCGCTGAGGCGAAGTCGGCAGATTTGGAGCCGGGGCCTGTCATCTGCTGTCGTGCTCCGCCGGCGGCAGCAGCGTCTGGACTCTTCTGTCCAGGGAGAACCGATGATCTTTGTGTTAACGTTTCGGTCGCTTACTGTACCTGCATTTCGCAAGTGCCAGCGGAGATCGGGCGTTTGTCAGACCTTCTTGCCCATCTCGTCCAGAGTCACGCATCATTCCTGCCGAAATTTTTGCACGATGTCGATATCTCGACGGTTCAAATTTGTGGCCAGGTGGAAGTCGTGACCCGTCTTGTTTAACTCCAATGGTGCACAGGACCTTCCGGAGGTATGTCCGGTACGGTGCCCCGGATTAATATCTTGCGTATCCCGGTCACGGGTCCCGTTCTGACTTTGTACGACACTGAGCATTTGCTGGCAGGCACGGGACTCTGCCTCTTTTCTACGTCTCTATTGACAGATGTTCATGCATAGACAGCTCTATCCCAGGCTGTCAAAGGCAGTGGGACTGCATTGCGGGCATGAATCGCAATGATTATTTGTGGGATCGTTTGCAGGAAGAGAAATCACTAAAAGGTTGTGGATCTGCAAAGCCCCACTTTCAGTACAACAACCTTCAACCTGGAACGTGTGGTTTTTATTGCAGACTGGTGAGATTTGGCCCGCATTCTGGTCATCGATCTTCAGTTTACTATGTACATACCGATAGGACATCCAATCTACTATTCATTTTGGACCTCTGGAGATAGCACCGTTTTATTCGTGGAATCGTTCCCAAATGTGACCATTTCCCACGATCAAGCAAGCCTATCACAGGCCGCGAATGGCAGAGGAAAAGCCACAATGTGAAGTTCAATCTTCAACCCCCCCAAACCAGGTAAACTGGATGATCCGCAGCAGCACGGACGTTCCTTCCGAGCATCCGCTCCCGCCCGCACATGGGTTACGCCAGTGTGTTGAGCCTCGGGTGAAGGGCATCACCGCTAGGTACATATCGAAATGGCTTTGTTGCAGCTCACGGGGTTTGCATCTTTCCGTATTCAGAATATGACTCTACGGGAGAGCTTGGGTCACTTGTTAAATGGTGTTAAGGCCGGAGCAGAAGTGGGTCGTCTCCGGTGATTTCCCCAGCTTGGGGGCCTCATGACGGCCTGCGATCCAGACAAGAATCCACTTTGCACAGTAGCAGCAGACATGAGGGCTTTTCACAGTCATTAGCATAGATATCTGGCTTGTCCTTCCCATCAGCCTTTTTTTGATAATTCTTGAGGATCGCCATCCTTCCCGCTGTCATCTTCTCTCCATGTGCCTGCCCTGCTGCACTGGTATGCTGTCAGCTCGCATGTGCAAGCGCAGATGCGATGCAACACGCCGCATTTCCATGGAACGTATGATGAGGATACGGTGATGATGTCTGTCTAGCCAATAGGATTGCAGGATTAATACAAAAGAGAACAAGGACAACATATCTTACTGGAAGCAGGAAGCCAACATTGGTCTCGAACCCTCTGTCCAAATCGGTTTTGTTCGCTGTCATCGGGATCGCCAGGAGATGGAAGGCCGGAGAAGAAAGGAATGTCACGGTCATTAGCCGACCTACACAGTAGTAGGTCGGGCTTTGCCGGTACTGTACTGACTTCACGAAACATTTCATTTAGTGTATAGGCTGACTCGGCGAGGATGCCAAACCTTGTTGATCCTGTACCTTATCCGGACAGCCATATGCTGGTTCTGGTAGGATAGAGTATCGCGAAGTCAACCAGCAGCTTCGGAGGTTAAATGGAATTGGTAGTTAGACTAAGCTTGTGGAACGGCAGCGTTGGCTGACTTTGTCTGTTCCGTGGTTTTGGTCGTCATCCTCCACCGGTACTCCACGTGAGGGGAAGAGAATCAAGCCAAGACATCTTCAGCACAGCTTGTGCTCCACGAGGGGCATGCACGGTTCGGAAGTAGCCCAGCTTAAATCCCATATATCGGGGATTGAAAAAGGCTCTTCTCGCATCTCGGGTCACTATAATCTCCACGTGGTTTGAACCCAAACGAGAGGCTCAGTATACGTTTTCTATACCTGTCGCTCAGCGTAATTTGGCAATATCCTAATGTACGTGTGGGGATAATTTAAGGTGACGAAACTCTGGAGATTTTCTTTTTTTTTTTACCTCATGTATGACAATGATTCGAGACCCATGGCGATATCCATGTAAAGACAGGTAGATAGGCGAGACAAGATGCCCGAAGGAATAGAGGGGAGATGGGGGCCATGGCGGACAACTTCCTGACAGGTCAAGATGAACATTTAGTTAAAAACACAGGTTTCGTTGTCTTCCATGCCTGTGATGCGGACAGAGTGGTAAGACTATAAGGACAAGGGCAAGACACGTTGCCTAGTATGCAAGGACCCCGATCCCCAGATCGTCACAGGCGCCTGCTTTTGCATTGTCTGCAACTGCTTTTCTCTTATTTGATTTTTACAAAGGAAAGAGATTTCTTTCAGTAGCTCTGTTCGTGGCTGTTCAAATTCCTCTGATTGAGGCGAGCTACTCCGTGGATTTATTGCGATGTCTGGTTGGGCATGGAAGAAGGGAGGAATAATAACGAAGAAGTATAGCGGACAGAGGTCGGATTGACTAAACGTATTTATAAGTCTAGATCATGCGAGGGGTAGCCCTTTGAAGGGTTAACTCCACGAGTTTTGAATTCGACTGGTGAGCATGTAAGGCCAAGTGATTCCCCAGAATTGCTGGCATGGAATTCATAAGCTAGCAGGACAAAAGAGTGAATGCAGTTCTAAAGATACAGTAAGTTGAGCTCTGGTCGTGCACCTACATAGTGTCCCGTACCATTCTTCGAGGTTGTGTTAAACGAGGAGAAGCCTGCGTGTGTGGGGGGGAGGGGGGGTGGGTAAGCGGGCTATGCTTTCTGCGCCTGGGATCCCATGGACGTCAGCTGCGTCTCTGGTCTAGTAAACGTCCTCGAGCCATTTTGTGTTGGGGTTCCCTTCTGTTCTCATCGAGTTTCAACATGGCGACAACAGCGTTTGCTGGACCTAACAAACCGAGACCAACCGACTCTTTCAGGGTCTGCTCCTGTCTAGCCGGCCACACTAGCTAGAAAACCAACCAAAACAAAAGCACCGGATATCACAAGCTCTCCAGAGATTCGGACATGCTCGGATCGGGAAGGCAACAAAAATTCTGCTGATCGTATGATGGATTGGTGGATTAGATCGATATCGAATTTGGGTGGATTTCATTTGGACATCTATGTAAAAGCTTTCCTCGACCCACTATTTAGTAGATTTCTACCGGGAAGGACAAACAAACATGGGTTTCACTATATTTCTCTCTATTCCATACGGCCAACAACGAAGGTGTCAACAACGCCGTCAATCCCGTCACACTGGCTGATAACAAATTCGTAGATAACAGGCCACACCGCAGAGGGTGCGTAGGTTGAGCCAGTTGTGTCTTCAGTGATATTGTAAAAGTCGCTATATCAAACTGCGAGCTTTTTGAACGCGGCAGCCCGAGATTGAGCATATTAACAATGCTACTGTATAGAGTAGTTGACTCCTGAGATGCAAGACCATCCACAAGAGCGCCAGCAACAACACCATCGACATCCTCAGGGAAAACCTGGACGGACTTGACACCCTGACGTCCGCTTGGCGAGTATTTAAGATGATGGCTTTTCTTGTGCTTCTGCTTGTGATATTGTTTAGAGATCTTATTGCCAACCACGACGCCCGTATATACGCAGTGCCAGACAAGATCTTCCCGGACTTCTGGGCTGTTGTAGAAAGGTGCCATTGTCACCGTTTTTTACTCCAAGAGCTGTTTATAATTAGCGTCAATTTTTGAAAATCCAAAACGTCGGGGACAGCTTAGGCTCACGATATTAGCCTTCATGGCATAAACGATAAGTTACCATGTGGGACGTTTAAATCTAATCACGTTGATCTCACTCCCAAGTATCAGCATCGGTATTTTCACCTTGATAAACTCACAGCCTGGAAGCCCGGTGTTTCTGGTAGATAATAAAAGTACAGTCCAACTGGTTGGCAACCACATCCAACGAACAAAACCAGCTCCCATCAATTTTCAACTCTTTAAAGATTCTTCACTCTCGAGAACAACCCCAGAGGAGTCGCTCCTCGCAACGTTCATGACAACGCGGTACATGTTACTACAAGTGACCCGATACGGTCTATCTCAGGTTAACAAATTATACTCTACCGCGACCCAGATCAGCCTTAAGTCAACTTAACCATCGTCCACATAGAAGGAGCCCGACTAGTATCTCGAGGGAAAGTCTGATTTGCACCCACCAGCTCATGAACCACAAAAATTAACCATGAAATTCTCCATCTACATTTGCTCTGCTAATGCAACTCACTCCTCCTAGTTCTGTGCCTGGGCTTAGACGGGTAGCAACCTGCCATCTTCCGCAAAGCAGGCTGCTTATCCCAAACATGCAGTTAAGACAGGAGCCACCCTGCAACTGGACATAGATTGAAGACCCAACCAAACAAGGCAATGCTATTTGCCGTGACTTAGATACCAGTGCCGGTAGGGAAGGTAACGGCATGGACATTGGGAAGTCAACTTTCGCCAAGAGAGAAGAGTACCGGCGCAGCTGCGTGGATCTGCAGAGTATGCGAGAGCCTAACACTCGCACCGGCATTGCTGGATAGATCGCTGATTCTCGATATCGTGCGAAGTAATCAATGCTCATACCTTTTTTATATATATTTATGATTTATGAGTGCGAGTGGGGTGCGGGCTAATGATGAACATAGTGTATCTCAATTACTGGTTTACTATGCCGGAAATGTGTCGACAGATGTTAAAACAGCGACTATTACTGTGTATTTGATTAGATTGCTCGCCCGCTATTGAATGGAGGTGGGTCCATACACAAGAAAGAGACTTGGTTATCCTGTGTATTGGGTAAACAAGTCCAGCGACTCCCATGAGCTCGTCCTCAAGAATACATTTAAAATGCAAGATCCCATTTTGCGGGTTGAACGCCCCTTTATGAAAAGCACAATTAAAGCAGAACCGGCTCGGAACAACGTAGTTAAATCACACGCGTACCGACATGATCGTGACGTATTCCATTAACTGAATACTTGGTTCGCAAATCTATCAATCGCGGTAGATCTCGTCAATCCACGGGTCCGCTCTCGTTACCAAACGCAATGTCGAAAAAATTGCATCAAACGAGCAGCGCGTACGAGACATTGTCTAGGTTGGGGCGGAGGCTACGTTGGATGCATAATTCGGTGGCTGTGACCCCTTCTTATGTTACTCCATATGTATAACCCCCAGCCAGTGTAAACCAGAATGATTGAGGTCACTTCCATCAAATCGTGCATCATACCGATAATCACCTCCAGACAATGTCTCGATGTGCTGTACTAAGGTTAGTGTGTCCGACATCACGCTTGCGAGATGAGTTCGACATTAGGTTTGGCAATGGGAGCGGGAGCGAATTGTTAACTGCGGTAGTCTAAACTATGTTCTCGATATACGGTAGAGACCTATCCGCTTGGGCGCTGAAAGGCCACGACTTAATATTTCGAGAATGCATCTGTTCGCATAAGCTTGAGGACGGACTTCTGGCCTACGTAATTGAGCGCGTCCTCCTGTATTCGTTGCAGCCTTTCGGCACCTAAGCGGATCTCGTTCGGCCCTTCACAAGGTACTACATACAGTGAGTGGACAAAAGTTCCGAGCAAAGTGGTTTTTCGCACCAAAATGCCCGATTTCAACGCTGAAACTTTGTAAGGCAACC
>JAOYMO020031898.1:0-13009 GCA_025802455.2 Iodosphaeria phyllophila | reverse complement strand
ACCCACAAAACATACTCTCACGGCAATTATGGGTAACGACGAACGAAACGATCATGTGTCGGGCCTTGCGAGGGACTTGGAAGTGGGAGGGATAGCATGGATTATACGAGGATGAGGGGTTCTCGCGAACTATCGAATTGGAGGTCTTGGTATCTCTATATCACCATTGCGAAATCCCCATGAATTTCTACCACGTGGCGGAACGACGGAAAAAAGGCAGGTATGAGAATCGTGACATGTCAAGATGGATGATGACCAGCATGAATCAGGGATGGTGGGAAAGACACGGGGTTAACAGCTGGGTTTTTTGGTACCGGGTTCTGGGGTATGGCGTTCAGTCAAGTGTGTATTATCAAGGGGGAGGAATATGAAACCGTTGTTTGTTTTTTCGTGTCCCGATGAGGGCTTGTCGGAGGCTGAGGGGAAAGGGGGGAAGGGGGGAAGGGGCTGCCTCGCCACAGGTCGAATATGGCTCTTTCTCCTGTAGAGAGAATATCCAGTATCGCATTGCTCCAATCGTGTACATGGTTAAGCTGTGCATTACGCAATGATACAATCTTGCTGACATCCGCGGCTCTTATGGCGCTCCTTTGCACTTTGCGAGTATATGTGCTTGGACACGTCGCTACTGTGGATAGCTACAGGGACCTCGGGTTCTGTTCAGGCTAGGCAGGAGAGGATACAAGAGAGACCGTCTTTGAGAGATGGTCTCTATCGAGTGAAATGCCTTTTACGCGGGATGACTACACGGTCGTGAAATTGTCACCTTACGCACTCGTCGAGATTCTTACGAGAAGAAAACGAGTGAGGGGCTTTGAGATCAAAAGATAACGAGAAAAGTCAGAGAACCGCCTCAGCAAGGGGCTAAATGCTTAGTGTATCATGTGCTTCAATAATTGGCTTATAACAACGTTTCGTGCGTAGATAGTTTCGCCCGCGGGAGATGAAAGCACTTGCACAGGACTAAACGAAGGCGCAATCATAACATCTTGTTTCTTCATTCTAGTTGCGTCTGTCTTGTTGGTTTCCGAGTTCATTTTGCGAACTCTTCATCCTGTACCTTTCTACCTCCTTCCGACCAACCCCATTAATGCGCAGCCGAAGAGCTATGGATTTGAATGGCAAAGGAAGAGAACGGGAGGGAAACCGGGGATATGCATGACTGCTCGCCTCCCGTCCAACAGTTGATCACTCAAGTATCACGAAAAGACATATCCAGAAGGCCAAGGTCGTGGAGGGTACGGTAGCCAGCGCCAAGATTGAGGCGCCGGATCGTTTGGGAAAATTTCTCATCAGCGGAGCACATTGTTTGATCAGAGGCCGGTCATCTTTACGATACTATACTGTACATATGCACAAGTTGGGGGATTTAATGTTCGCGGTCTGCATGGCTGATGGCGTCATGACGGGGCGAGCCAGTCGGAACCGGGATTCCGGGCTTGAGCACTGCAGAAGGGTCTAAGAAAACGGAGTTGATTATGAGAACTGAGCATCGCTGCTCATTCTCTTTTCACGCCGTTCGCTTCTGGCAGGTCGCCAAAAGAAGTCGTCCGGTCTGGTTAGAAGGCAATACATCGGATCCGATGACGATCATGGTTGTGTACTAACGGTACCGGCGTCCGGCGGGACGATCCGGCACTAAATCCGGGCCCGTGGCCGTTACTCCCGGAAGAAGCAAGTCTGCGCCACGAGGTGCCCTTTTCATGGCTCAATCCTGTCGGCTCCTTGTACGCTATTGATACCTCCATATAGTATGTTCAAGAAAATTTCGTTATGGACCTGTAGCTGAGGAGGTGAAAATACGAGCCGATTATGTCGACCTTCGACGATGATGTTCACCGCTGCGTGTTCATACTGTAGCAGGGATGCTATTTTTGTGATTTTTACTAGGTACACAGTAATCTGGGAATCTGCTGTGACATGCGGGGCACGACGAGCTCAGGGCTTTATTCATCCCTCTTGCCAGGGCGGTTAACGTATCCCGAGCTGCCGCTTACAGAGTGTTACAGAATGAGGGGTCGAAGTGGCAATCATTTCATGGAGGGTGGGCGGAAAAAATCCAAAGCGTGATAGGTCGCCATCAAAGTACAATATTGATCTGTCCAGTTCTAATTATTTTCCGCCTGGAAGGTTGATGGATATTTGGGAAAGACTAGGAAAGCCATTCATGAGAGACTCGCGACAGATTGAAGACCAAGAAACGTGACACGACCCATCACGATATGCGCTATGAAGTTTCAACAATCGACGATGAGTGAAGTCAACGTCTCCACAAACTGGAGCAGTCCGTGGACTTGGCCGCAACAGAACCCTACAAGGAGATAGTCCAGCCGAAACCCGACCCATAAAATAGCATCATTGCGTCCACGTTTTTGCTGGATACCATGTCGACGGTCCTGAAACTTTGATTCGCCGTCGCAGTGCATGCGGACCACCAGATGCAGACCGCCCTTGCGGGGAGCCACGAACAAGAATGATGTAAATTATAATCAAGCGGGGGGTCGCAAGAGAAAGGAACGTGGAAAGCGACTTGGCGACGCCGGGCATTGGAAACTAAGTCCGCCACCTCAAATAGTCGAAAATATGATTCGAACCTGATCGATTCAGGGGGCTCTCACGCATCTTTTGTCCTGCTATCCGAGTGCCGTAGAGTCGCACAACACCGGAGAGATCTGGCCGGGTAGTGACTGGAAGCTCGAGAACTCCAGTTTAACTTGGTGATCATTGCCTTTGTACGCACGTAATTACACATAAATCGAAGTCATATGAGGCAACTGATGAAGCTAACAGCCTAGTTTCAGGATTCTGCATGTAGCCTCCATCGTGTGTTCACAGCAGTTCAGAGAAACCATGATGCAAACCACTGTAAGAGCCCAGCAGACCAGCCAGAAACAAAGAAACCTGGTTGACGTGCATGCATAACATCCAGGCATTGGCCCCATTATTGACGACAGTTCAGGTAGGACCGTACAAGTAACATCGGGATTGCCGTCTACCTTCGGCTTCATAAAGACATCCGCAGCTGCCCGCTCTCCAAGGCTTGTCCATTCGCCGTTTTCATGGATCTAGCCATTGTTGAACCTGAGTTTTAAGCTTGGTTTTCGTCATAGGTGATCATTACCTACACAACACTACAATACCACGGCTCGTTCAAATTTAATAGCTAATCGGGGGTTCTTCAAGCTTGTAATCGAACATTCCGAAGTTAAACGAAGCGTTGCCCACCTATCGGCATTATCCGCCTAACTCCAAATACTCACTCACATGGCGGATCTTGAGACGAAGTAAGGCCTCTGGATCCTCCTAAACCCACATTTTCGGAAACTTCAAAGGTGCCGACCGCACAAAGGCACCGGACTTCCCCTGCGAGACACGTTGTAAGTTACGAAACACCCTCGTGTGGGAATAGCTCGTGGACAGAAGGGCTTGGGACCATGCGCCGTCGGCTAGTGGCCGAGTCGTGCAGCCGCAAAACCGGTCAAGCAACCGTCCGATTCTCCCTAGCCGGCGACAGTTTGAGAGGCGTGGCTTGACTTGTCTGGCAACAGTCGTGGGTGGTGGGAAAGTCCGTCTCAGACCAACATTACCACCATCACAAAAACCTGCCAAGTGCCCCTCTCCCAGTGATAAGCACTAAGCCTCCTATCCTTCCGCCTTCAAGCAAAGTACTTCTGAGCTCAAGAACTGCCCAATGCTTTTGTTTATCATGTCTAATCGCATTCCGTTAAATGCATTCATTGTGGTCATTCCGGTTCTGCTTTCCAATGAGACAAATAGATTTGATTTCTTGCAAGTATTTATTTAGAACTGCTGTTTAACCAATAGATGATTTGAATAGTGGTGACCTAATCTGCCTCCACAACCCACAACTTGTTTTCACACGTTCCAAACGGGCATCCAAAAACGAGGTCCTGGCCACTGTCCACTGGCATCTCCCGAATCTAAATTAGAGATACTGTGGCATTTATGCGGTATGTACTAAAAATTCCCTTGTTAGTATTGGGCTGTCCGGCTGCGGTGATTGGTGCGCCATGGGTTGGAGTGGTGTTGTCAAGTGTCAACTGGCCAGATAATTTTGGAGATACGATGACAGGGCAGGGAGGACGGGCAGTCATGGCGGAACTGAGTACAGAATCGACTGGTGATCACTCATCACTCAGTTCTCTCAGTCATTTCTTGCCTTCTTCTCTATCTCCATAAAACCATGGTCTAACTGATTGCGCATCATCAGTTCCCGCGCCTTTCCGTATCACTCGAATTGCGGCAGCGAAGTCTATGAACCGGACATCTTATAACATTTAACCCTCATCCAATCTCGTTTCTTCAAAGCTTAATCATGTCAGCCGCCACTATGTCGCAAGCAACACCGGTCATTCCAGCTCGACCTTCGAGAAGTCAGGAGAAAGACACAACAGATACGGCCTCGAACTCTCCCGTCATTCCTCCTCGCCCCACCAAGCGATTCAACCGTTCCGTATCACCCAATCCTGACCGTTTTGCGCCTTCCCCATTGAACGAGACTACGTTCCACAAGAACTCGAATGCTCAGCGGCTCAGCCCTGGCACTCTCAGTCCTGGCATTGTGGGACCGACTTCTGATCCTATTAGCCGTGCCAAGAGCGTCGACTTGCCCTCCATCGGCCAGGAGGGACAAGAATATGCCGTGATTTCTGGAGAAGCCGCCTCGTCGTCGCAAAAGGAGAACGACAAAGAGTCCCAGGATCCTGTTAACCTTAACTCTTCAAACTCTCCCGAACACACGCGAACGATCGGCGCAGACATCAAACTGCATGCTCCTAGACCCACGGTGCCTGCACAGAACGCCAAAGAACGTGTCGCCGCTGTGACTCGTACCGACTCGGACAGGGCTGCTTCTTTTGGTATCGGTCGGCCCAGCAGCATTGAGCCCAGCGGGCCGCCTCGTAGTCTTAAAAAGAAGGCCAGCACGACGAGCCAGCTGTCCCAAGGCAGTCAAATTCAGGACGATGAATCAGGCATTCCTGAGATTGGACAACGTGTACCCATGTATCCGAACGCTGGAGATGTTCAAGCCCCTTCACCTGCTCCTCCAGCTGTTGCTGAGGGCAACGGTGCTGTTACGGGCAGGTCCAGCAGCCGCCATCACACCAGAAGGGCAAGCTCGCGAAGCGGATTCGAGTCAGTGCCGCCGGGTAGCTATGGTCTTCACGGTCACGGGGTCGAATCGACCGATAAGCTCGAGAAGGCTTACTACGAGAAGCATCCGGAGCTCAAGAAACACGAGCAGTGTAATCAGCTGCACGACCGTGTTAACGATTACGCCATGACGAGCGAGGAGTTGAATAAGATTGTACAGGAGACTGCAAGCCGTGGAGGAGGGGGCTTTGGTAACATTGCCTTTCAGCAACCTTTGGAGTGCGTCTAACCAGATACAGGTACTTCTGACTACGAAGGAGCCCCGAGCGAGCAGGTTGGCTTCCAAGCCACCGAAGAGTATACTTCCCGTATCTCGTCGCCTCGCCCGGCTTCGGCAGCTAAGCCACCACTCAAAGGGACAAGTGTCTCGGGCTCCAATGTCCCGACTTCGAATATTCCGGCTACAGGAACCGCCGAGAAAGGGAGTAACGCTAAAAATGGCGCTAATTCCGGGACCGTGATTCACGTCGATGAACCCGGCAATCACAAGGGTTACGCCAAATTTGGCGACGAGTCCTCCGCGATTGGCGCTGGAGCGGAGGAAAACTACGAGGCTCCTATCCTGGCTTCCGATGAGGTCGCTAAAGACCCCAATTACCATGAGCAGCAGCCTGCCATCGCGCCCCCCACCGAACGACGCGGAAGCTCTCATGAAATGGATCAGCCTAGGAGTAGACCGAACAGTCGTCCCCCCAGCATCTACAGTCCTCCCCCTAACGAGCTCCACTCTACTCCCCTTGAGAACGTGGCCGAGTACGAGCCCCTGTTCCCTGAAGACGAGGACGAGAAAGGTCTTGGAAAACATAAATCCTTGACAGCCCAGCAGTTGAATGAGATTCGCCAAAGGTTCCCGAGCCGTGACATATGGGAGGATGCCCCAAACAGTGTGCATGCCACTGCTTTGGTTACGACTCCTGAACCTTCAGAGGCTCGTAACTTTGACAACATAGCGACCGTCACAGACCAGAGTTTACCTTCCAGAGATACCGAAACTCCCGCTCAAGCCTTTGCTAGAAAACAGGAAGAGCTTGCCGAAAAAGAGGACCGCACTGCTGACAGTTTCCTCTATCGGACCCAAGGCCGTCCCGAATCTTTCGTTGAGCCCCAAACTCAAACCGCTAACAAGGAAAATCAAAATAATACCAATCGGTTCCCCAGTCGCGATGTCTGGGAAGACACTCCGGACTCGCTTCAGCTCCAGACCACAGTGACCGGACCGCAGCAGGATCAGGAGCCCTCATCCCCGAACGCTGAGAAGGAAAGGCCTACCATCCCCGCGCGTCCGCCTAAGAAGCAGACGTCTGGTGATGAGAAGCCTCCAGTTTCCGACCGTCCGAAACCGCAGATCCCACTCCACCGGCCTTCCAAATCACCCGGTCCGGACACCAAGGCCGCCGAGGCCGCTGTCTCCAAACAGAAACCTGCCGTCCCCGCTCGACCGGCTGGAGGCAAGATCGCTGCTCTTCAAGCCGGATTTATGTCCGATCTTAACAAGCGTCTGCAGATTGGGCCTAAGGCCCCCAAGAAAGACGAGCCCAAGGCTGACGAAGAGCTCGAAGAAAAAGAGAAGAAGCCACTGAGTGATGCTCGTAAAGGTCGAGCTAGGGGTCCTCAGCGTAGGGCGCCTACCAGGAAGACAAACGCGACTGGATCTACACCCCCTCCTGCCAGCACAAATGGCAAACCCGTTCTTAGTTTCTCTGCGCCTCGCACGCTATGGTGTATTGATGAGGAGGGCACTATGACAGTTGATGGATTCGGGAAGAACAAGTCTACGTCGGATGCTAAACCTGTCGATATCGTTACAGTCGAAGAAAAGGACCTGGGAGTTAAGGAAGATACTGACGGGACAGAAAAAGAGGCGAAGGCATCTCTGAACGAGGAAACACCGAATATTGAAGAGACTACGAAGACGTTGGCTGCAAATGCGGCAGGAGAGCCCGTTCTCGAGGCTTCAATAGAAAAGAAATCCGAGGATAATCAGGTGGACGTGGTAAAAGAGGTTGGGGAGGAAGCTGTGAGCTAAGCAGACGATGGATGATATGGTGAGATGGGTGTCGGTGATGATGTCAAGTCAGAGCTATGCACCACAGTGATGTCTAGGGCTGATCGTGATTTTAGTTGTACCAAAGATTTGGAGTTCAGTAACTAGTGTTATTGCTGGCGCTACCGATGATGTTGCTGTCTAGAGTCGCAATGTGCTAGGGTTGTTTTACCTCGCTCCTTGATTGTCTGGTTCAGCCGTTTGCTCCACGTCGTCTTGCTTTGCGCGGAGTAATGATAGAACAGAAAGTGACGTTGTGGTTATCGGTGATGAATATAATATGACTTTCGCTCAGGTTTCTCATTGGTCCTATTGACGCCAGGACTTTCAACGCCTTATGGAAATTATTTCATGTTTAATTTACTACTGTCCCACCGTACTGGAAAGTGCACTTCCTGATTCCCTCGGGAGTACGATGGGATGGGCGGCTCTGTATTACAAATCCACCACCCCGGAAAGGAGCGTAGCGAGCAAACCTCCCGAATGAAATCGTGCGAGTCGGCGTGTTACTGCATTAGAATCATTTCAATACCTCTAGAAGTGGTCCAGGGGACCTCATACTTGCTACCGTGGGTGGACAAAAGTTCCGAGCAAAGTCGTTTTTCGCACCAAAATGCCCGATTTCAACGCTGAAATTTTGTGACAACCACAATCATCACAACAATCTATGTCGATAGGATTGTTCTAAATTGATCAAATTTAAACATATCTGAGTTTTGTCCAGTTTGAACAAACACAGCGAGGCCTAGCTCTTGAGACCTCACTACAAGCGTTCACCCCACCAAAATTTTCAGCTTATTAGTGAGGTGAAATCTCATAGTGAGGTGCTTCAAGAGTTAGGCCTCGCCGTGTTTGTTCAAACTGGACAAAACTCAGGTATGTTTAAATTTGATCAATTTAGAACAATCCTATCGAAATAGATTGTTGTGATGATTGTGGTTGTCACAAAATTTCAGCGTTGAAATCGGGCATTCTGATGTGAAAAGTGACTTTGCTCAGAACTTTTTTCCACCCACTGACTGTATGAGTAGGCGGTGCAGTAATCACGAGGACCTTCACGACTAGGGACTCACGGGGTATACCAATCAAAACCATAAAACCTATCATATTTACCACGGTGATGCAGGCGCCACCGGCATCCTTTCTGCCTATTGGAACCGAGCATGCAATGTGCAAAATACTGTACTCGAGAAGAAACTCGAGAAGCCAATAACATTGAAATCTCAATGTGTGCCCAACGCAAGCTGTTGTATGAGGTAAGATCTTAGTTGATTGCTCTCATCGGTTTCCGAGCCGCTTAATCTCAAAATGTCTCCAGCTATCCAGCAAATTCTTTCGGTCCTTGAGGCAAACCCGCGCTTGGTATGAAGCTCTTCGCAAAGGCGTCCTCACGATCCAACACGTTCTTGGTGTTTGATCTCTAGGATTAAGCAACGCACCGCCCGCTTTTCTATTTGTTATAGTGTTGCAACCAACTATTCTCCTCGAACACGCGACCTGTCGTTACTTGAAAATTTCCTGAACGACAGTATGGCGGGAAAGAGAGAAAGGCTCTGGTCTTTTTTCCGGTCGATATTTAGATCTGAGTCGAAGACACCGCTATCTGCGATTCCGGATCCCGTTCAGCCCCAGGATCCTGTATGTGAAGAGCCCGAATCTCGAGAGCCGGAACCTCGAGAATCCGAGTCACGACGGCCCGAGCCTCAGGAGACCGAACCCCAAGAGACCGAATCCCAAGAGCCCGGATCCCAAGAGCCCGAATCTCAAGAGCCCAAACCTGAAGAGACCAAGCCAACAGTCAACGAAGAGCCTGCTAAAACAGCTTTACCGTGGAGCTCGGGGCTCTGGTACGAAGCTATGAAGAGAATTTCGAGCTCTGGGGATCCATACCTCGTGAAAGACCTGGATGGGGTTGTTGCAAGCCCCGAAACTGATGACACCGAACCACAGAGCGGCCACCTATTCACCGTGAGGGACCTTGTGTGACGGAAGTCACACGACAACTGAAATAAAGGGTTGACGAAAAGCCGGGCAGTCAACTTGGTGAAAGAACCCTCGCTCTCCTGAATAAGTTCATCTCAATAGGTGACGTTGTTGTCAGCTTTGATCCTGTCCTTGCCGCGCTCCCGTGGGCAGCTGTGAGGTCCATTCTTGTGGTAAGCTGTCTGTCAAAGTTGCGATGTCGCGAGTAACTGGCTGACTGATTTCACTGCTGATGCACAGATGCTTGGGTCCATGGTTCAGCTGAGAAATGAAGTTATCGGCGGCATTTCTATGGTCACAGCACTTATTTTGCAATGTGACACATACGTCCTGTTATACCTAGCCCCTGATTCGAACTTGAGACCACCGCCAGATGCTGTGGACAACCTGAAAGAATCTTTACTCAGCACTTTTGTCGATGTGATTCGATTTCTCGCCTTCGCGGGCAAGTTGTCCCGCATGTCGAGATTGCATACGGCAACTAAGGCGATCTCCAAGTTTGAGGACGTGGATAATTACACCACGAAGCTCACAGATAGGGCGGCTATGCTCGAAAACTCTGCGAACAACTGTAAAAGTTTCTGCGATCATCAAGCGAACGAGCGGATCCACAAAATCTTCCAATTTTCCTAAGATATAAGCCCAGTGATCCATCGGATAGAAGAGTCACAAAGCCAGCAGCTGTAAGCGCTGATTCTCACAACTAATGGGCGATGATAGCGCGAAAATAATGCGCATATAGAGCTAAACTCACCAAAATAGACGAAAATGTGGGTCGTATGATAGAAGATATCGATATTCAGAAGCTGCCTCGGGCCAAGGACGCGTCTTTCGAATCGCATACCCAACAGAACGACGAGAAGTGCAATGAGGGCACACGGATCAAGATCCTTGAAAAGACATTCAAGTTTGGGCTGAGAGTCGGGACAGCCCGCACACGTTCTGGTTGCAAGGGATGGCCGGTACGGGGAAGTCGACTATCTCACGCACTGTTGCGAGCCGAATCAAGGAAAGGAGAAACGACAAGGCACCAGCAACGCTCGGCGCTACGTTCTTTTTCAAACGGGATGAGGGTGACAGGGGCAACGCAACCAAATTTCTCACCACTATTGCTGCTCAGTTGGCTTCTAGGATTACCACATCCGAAAGGCTGTAGATGATAATCGCGACATAGCAACAAAATCGCTACAGCAGCAGTTTAACACCCTTATCCTGGAGCCCCTAGAAAGGACGGAAAGCAACGCGCCGGACCCAATGAACGTTGTAATTCTAGTGGATGCCCTGGACGAGTGTGACGACGACAGGGATGTTGAGCTCATCATAGGTCTTTTGCTTCGGTCCAAGACACAAACATCGCTTCGACTAAAGTTTTTTGTGACGAGCAGGCCCGAGATCCCCGAGCGGCGTGGATTTAAGGCAAGTGCGCAACACAAAGAAGTCGCGCTCCACAACGTTCCAAGGTCCGAAATCGAGCACGACATCAAGACCTACTTGAAGGTGGCATTCTCCAATATCCGGGAGAACTGTCTTAATGAAATCGATCTCGAGCCGGACTGGCCTGGTCAAGATAAAATGCAGAAACCCACGAAGATGGCTGCACCTCTGTTCATCTTTGCGGCAATGGTCTGCCGATTCATCGGAGAGGCTCAAGAAGCAGACAGCCCCATTGAGCGTTTAGATACAATCCTTAGCTACAAGGGTGCTGGACTCACCAACATCGCCGTAACATACTTGCCGGTTTTAGACCGCAACATCCAGAACGCTCATGGGAAACAAAGACAAACGGCAATCGATCAGTTTAAAGAAGTAGTCAGACCAATCGTTCTGTTTTGTAACCCCCTTTCCCCGAGCTCAATCGCATGCCTCCTTGGTATCTCTGAGAATGTTATTCGCTGGAGACTTAGGCTGCTCCATTCAGTTCTCCAGGTTCCTGCCATAAGCGAACCCCGAGAGGTGCCAGTGAAGCTCCTTCACCTGTCTTTCCGGGATTTCCTCACGGATCCTGATTCATTGCCTTTCTGGATTGACGAGAAGGAAACGCACGCGATGCTCGCTGATAGGTGCCTCAAGCTTCTCTTGGACGAGAAAAGTCTTCGGCAGAATATCTGTTTTCTACGCCATCCTGGTACGCCGGTGGGACACATCAAAAAGGGAACGGTTGAGCAATACCTACCGGCAGAAGTGAGATACGCGTGCCTTTACTCGGTAGAGCATTGGAAAGGGAGCGGACGGAAGCTTCAAGACGGATTCGAGCTGGTTCACAATTTCCCCGCTCGATCGGTCCTGCATTGGATCGAAGCCTTAAGCCTCATAGGGAGATTGTCACACGGGATCCAATCGCTGGACGAGCTCTGGAGTATGAGAGATGTAAGTGATCTACAATCCTAGGATAACATGCTTATGATCTGGTACTGATTCGACCAAGGTAGAAAAGGGGCCCAAGGTTTCAGGGCTAGTAGAAGACCTGAAGCGGTTAGTTCTCGATTGTTATCGTGCAATTGATTCATCGCCTCTCCAGATTTATTGCTCTGCATTAGTTTTCGCCCCTGAGGAGAGTGTTATTCGGAATCTGTTTGAATTCACCATGCCAAACTGGATAACATTACCACCAAAAATGCCAAGATATTGGGACGTCTGCTTCCGAACAATTGAAACAAATAGAGACCATATTGATGTACTGGTTTTCTTGCATGACGATACCATTTTGGCCATAGTTTCGAGACGTAAAGTCAAGATTTTTAATGTCATCACCGACAGCTGCATCCATACGCTTATCGGTAACAGTTATTACGCATGCTTTTCCACAGTAGCTTTCTCCTGGGACGACAGACACGTCGCATCTGGGTCTAGCGATGGGAAAGTTATGATTTGGCACTTGAAAAGTGGCACATGCGTCCGCAAGCTTAATGCCGATTCATTCATTTTTTCATTGGCCTTCTCTCAGGATGGCATGCGTGTGGCCGCGTGTACGTCCAGTGGAAGCATTGACATATGGGATGCCGACAGCGGCGGTCATATCTGCACGCTCATAGGTCTCGCTAGCATGGTCAAACTATTAGCCTTCTCTATAGATGGCACATGAATAAGTGGCAGAGTAATGATAAGACCAACTGGGCGTCACAGTGTCTTTCTAGTTCAAGCCAGGCCAATGAAATCACTGGGCTCGAAAACTTTGGCTGGTATGGCGACTGCGATGAGAGTAGTGTCTAGATGGGCGAAGCAGTGTCATCGATGTCGATGTATGTGAAGTGGCCTGTGTTGAGCATCCGAAACATCGTAGGAACGAGGTATCCTGAAGAGAGCACCGAGCTGGTCCTCTAGGATTATTTCCACCCAGCTCAAACAGTATCTGGATCCCTCCTTCCGGGCCGTTCGGCTGGTTACGCTGGCTGTGGAATAGCTACGGCGATCGGAGGAATAGGAGAAGGACCTCTGGTATGGTGAATACAAACGGAAGGTGGTTGAACCGCTCAGTCTGATTCGCTTCAGGGCTGAGATGAACCATTAAACCAGTGCCGATTTGTTCAGCATCAAGCCGGAACTTTGGATCGACGAATGCAGAAACAATAACTTGCCATGGTCGATCTCATGCATCTTGCATCTTGCATCTCACGACGTGGCTAGCCCCCTTAACGCAAATCTACGTTTCCTAGTTACTGCCCCATTTACCCATTCCCTCACGATCCGCAAACCCCACAGTCCACGAAACACCAATGCTTTCATTTCCACGTCATAGATATTCCCTATCATCAAAACCAAGTCCCCCTGACTAGACCTGGCTCAAGTAAACCCAGCCCCCCCCCCCCC
>JAOYMO020031811.1:0-13019 GCA_025802455.2 Iodosphaeria phyllophila | reverse complement strand
GGGCATAGTCCTTAGCACTCATCACTTTCTCGATAGCCCTCCTTTGATCGATATTGAGCCCTGCTGTGTCACCGATGTCATATTGAGTAGGAGCAGCTTTGAAGGTCGGCGAAACTAAGTCGACCACTAGGCGGCGGATTTTGTTGGAGCCAAAATAATGGTCAGCCATGATCTGTACCAGATTGTTCCGGACCGCGGCCATACCGTTGCTGAATTCGTCTTTGTCCAGCCGATACCGCATTGGTGGCGTCTTAATTGAACGCTGACTTTGAGAAGGGGTGGCGCCTTCGGGCACCACCTCCATAATGCTTGCGAAGACCTGATTTGTGTGCTCATGAAAGCCTGGCTGTCGGATCCGGGCATTATGCAAACGTCGATCTACTGCCAAGCTAATCCTCCGTTTTCGTACTGATTCCACATAGCCTATGGCCAATGCAAAATGGCCTTCTTCGTCTGATACCACAATCGGATCTCCAACAGTCAGCTGCGATTCAAGAAACGAAAGATTGGTTGTCGGCGTGTCCTTGATGAAAGTGTAATGAAAGCGATTGATTCTGGGATTTTCCTTGTCCTCCGAAGCTGAACCCTCCTCGATGATGACGTTAGCGAAACAACGTCCTACTCTCTCGCGCTCTGAACTCAACATGGTCCATAGTTCGCGCCGTAGTTTTTGACCCTGCTGCTCCTCTTTGGTAAGTAAGTCTTCCCATCGCAAAAAAAAGTCTCGGTGTGTTGGGGTTAAGTGGTGGACTATATCGTCGAACTTGGTGCCCATGCCGCTGGATTCACCATTTCCGTCATCCGCAAGCTTATGATAAACAAAACACGGTGCTTTAGCATAGCAGTTTTGACATGTATGAGGACTTCTCTTCATAGGCGGCAGCCGCACGCTTCGTTCGCGAACATGGCAAGCGAGCTGATTTCGCTGCATGATCATGTGACGGAGCTCGTGTCGGATAGAGGGAATTCGTAAAGTTCTTGATCCATCCATGTAGTACAAGATACCATAGGCAATGTCGATGTCATAGCGATCGGACAATAAGAGATTATAGAGCGATGTCTGCGCCTGATGATTGCTCGTGGCGTTCTTCCCCGTCTTCAGTTCAAATGGTACAGTAAGAGTGCACCTTTGCTGGCCCTCAACCATTGTGACTTGAACTGTGGCATCGATATTCCCTTTGAGCCCATACATGGGCGACCATACACGTTCTTCGACGTCGAGAAGTTTGCTGATACTCATGGGAACTTTTTCACCCTTTCGACCCTCAACAACAGCCCCAGGCCTCGGCTGTACTGCCATGAAGGACCGGGCCCAGTCCATCATCTCGGGCACCTTGGAGAGAAGATGATCACGGGCATGGGATAGAGGCACCTTGATTTTGTATAAATCCTCAATGTGGCTCTGGGTAATCTCATCGATGAGCTTATGAACATAGCGATCGCTCCACTTATTCATCATCATAGCCCGCTGAAAGATTTCATGCAGAAGCGTGCCATACACGAGGGGTTGGGAGGGTTCACTGGTGGCTTTGACTCGGTCTTGAAGCACGGCACGTCGCATGCAGCTGAAGCTATCGGCCACTACCGTGGAAGAGATGAGTTGATCGGGATGGAGAATAATCATGTGTTGATTGTCATCGATAATGCAACGGCCGGATAGCTCGAAGATGCCAATGATATGCACATAAGCCTGCTCATTAACGGCTGTGCTCACCCAATCCCCGCGCAGATGTACTGTCCTTGCCAAGTTGCTTCGATCCGCCTGTAGAAAGAGAATCTAAAGGCAACATGTCAACACAACAACTCCAAACAACAGCAAAGCTCTCCGGCTTACCTTCTCAGGCGCCATCCTGTTGCACCCTTCATCATACACGCTCTCAAGCACTTTGGTTACCAAATAGCGCTGAATAGCTCTAGCCTTGTGTACCATCTGTAACGTTTACTAGGTTAATTTAGTTCGTTTTTCAATATCATGTCCGATACGTACAGGTGGTAAGAGAGACCCACTCATGATGATTGGTCTTGCGGATTCCGTGGCAACTCTCTCCGCAGTATCGAAGTCGAAATCGTCCCCAAAATCATCCCCAAAATCATCTCCACAAACATCATCTTTCCCAGTGATATCCCGAGGTCTATTTGATGGTTCACGCAACTTCGCTTTGCCCAACACACAACCAGTATCATACTGAGCTGCCAAGTAGGCGGCTTCAGCAAAAACATCATCATCCATGTCTTCGAACTCTTCATCCTCTCCCCAGCCAACGTCACCAGCAGTGTGATTTTCGATGATGTTTCCTGCATTTGACTTCGCTGCAGCAAAGCTTTGGTTATATCCACCCTTCGATTTAGTCGACTTCGAGACTTTGGCATTTACCTGTAAGGGCAAGTGGGCTGGTAATGTGTGGATGCCTTCGTCCATGTTTTTAGCTCCGATATCGTTCGTGTTGAAGCCATGGGCTACCTGAGCTTGGGTTTCGGTATGACACGGACTAACTCCCCGACTGTTAAGGATTTCACCACATGCGTCTTTCGTGACTGCACAAGGCTCCCTGGCCTGCGGCTGGACTGGAAAGTTGGCGCCCAATTCCATGAACGTATCTTCATCAAAGTCATCATCGTAATCGGACATGAGGTCTTCCTGACCGTGCAGGAGCTCTTGCACACCGTCGGATCGATCTGAGCCCTGTGCAACTTCGAGGATACCTTTATGGGGTTCATTTTGAGGATGGTTAACCGAAGGCTTGAGAGCGTCGACAGATGCGGATTCGATGTTGCATCTCGGTTCGAGTGGAGAAAGCGCAGGCGGGGAAACTTGGGTGGCTCGTCGTGGACTCCTCTGAGGTTCTCCTTCGTAAGGTTTCCATGGTTCTGCGTTAGTCTTAGTCTTGTCCTTCGCTACGCTTTTTAGCAATTGATTAACGAGAGATGATTTAGTCCTGTCGCGTGGTAAATCCCCCTCCACTGTAGTAGTCGCAGATGTATTATCATGCTCGTTTCTTCGCCTTTTGGGCCAATGCTCACCGCAACTGATAGCACGTCGCAGTCCTCCATCGGCTGTGCAAGGAGCTTGGCCGGCCTTCATTCTGGATGGTTGTGGTGAGGATGACATCATGAACTGTGCCAAAGCAGGGTTGGTGGCACCTGGAAAATCGGCGGTTGTTGAACCACTGGCGGAGAACCGATCCCATAGATAAACAGCTGGATCGGGATGAGTATTATGGGATTCAGTGGCAGGCATCTGATGAGGCTTCGAATTTGTTCCTCGATGAAATTTGGCGATAGGCACTGGTGATGAAATGGGAGAAGAGCTTCGGGCCCTTTTCTTGCCAGGCCTCCTGAGAGATACAGGCGAGATATCGACCTTGATTGAGTTGCGACGAGAGTCCCACATGATTCGTTCTCGCGGACTTCTATCTTCTTCGACCGGATTTGGAGCTTCCGTCGTGTCGATGAGATCTTGCCAAGTGAGGCCACCGATAGCGGGTACGGGGGTGTTGGTAACTGTGGGAGCTCCTTCTGATCTATTTGCCTCTGCAGTATCTTGCTGCGGCGATTTCTCCAGTATGGTATTAGTCCGCTCACTGCCATGTTGCTCGTCTTCTTCCTGTCCTTTCCCATGGTTCAGGCTCGTCGGGGGTCTAAAGTCAAACGTATGTAGCTTAGTCTTGGTCGTTTCTGAAATAGGCTCGAGCGGCCTGTAACCTTCCGGTGCTCCCACACCATTAGAATAACTTGTGTTGGCGGATGAGTAACTCTTGGCCCGATGCCAGAGTTGCCGCTTTCCAGTTACTCCAACTTGATCTGAAAAGGCTTTTTTGAGCGGCATTATTTGTATATCAGTATGCTGGATTGGGTATTGGAACATGCCAAGGCCCCTGCTACCGGAAGAGCAGGTCCACAGCCGTGGTGTTGGCACTTAAGACTGGAACTGAATTCACCAATCCGTGGTTCGTTGTTGTTACTCGATTCGACCTGCCACGTACATGTGTTTGTGATATTGCACACTGAACAATACGAAAATCTTGGCTGGGGATGGAACAAGACGCCGCATAATGTTTAAACGCTTCCATTCACAATTCGACGTGGTTCGCTCGCCTCGACGCGCCACCCCGTGCATGTCGTGCTGCAAGGGCAATCGGTTTCAACCAGAGATGAAGAGAGCGCAGGTAACCAATGTGAAATATCGTTTCCATCAATGAATCCACTAGGAAAACGATCTCAATGTCAGTGTGGGTATGGGCTACCTGTTCACGTTGGTCTTTGACATTCTGAAATGCCACTCAATTAAACGCCAGACGCGTCCGTTTCAAGCAATCATTCACATGCTGGGATATATCTGTATGGATGTGGCTCTTACCCCTGCGGCACGCTGCACCTGCTGTGGATCCTGGCGATGAACGCCGATGATTAGTCAGCCCACGTCTGCAGAGATTCGCACTCATCAATCCTGCATCATGTGCAGTGTACATTGGTCAATTATTCATCAGACGTCCATTGTAGACACTGAATAGACCTTCTACACAGCACGGCATTTGCAGAAGCGTCAAAATGAAAGCGTCCAACTGGGGGTGTGGGTCCGGTGGACCCACGCCCGTGCGTGGTGCAACACACACAATGGTAGATAGACGAGATACGGCACCTGCGTATTTAGCTTAGTCAATCATCATCACCACACACACAGGACTTACACAGGCACAGCAGAAGGCTTCAACGAAGCCCTTCGCTTTGCCCCGAGTCTTGTGTAATAGGTGTGATCAAAGAAGCACAAGGGTCCCGCAATCGCAGTATGTACCGGTACGCAGGAAGGACTTCAATGCATTTTGGGATTGCTCGGTAGTATGGTGCAATTTTGCTAAAACCTGACGATGGTACCCTTAGCCCAGATCACCACCGTAGCTACGGACCGAATGCCTAGCCGGTATACTGTGGTCACTAACCAACATGGGGTGTTTGGGTTTTCTGCTGTTCTGAGCATAAGAATCCATAATTGATTTGGTGCAACAGAGCAGCAGCTGAATGGCAGGATGCCGAGGTTTTTTGCGCAAAACGAGCGCTTGATTGAATACGCGCAGCGCAAGAAAAAGGGCAAAATTACTACAGAACACCTGGTTATGGAAGCAAACAGACATGGGCTTTTGAGTGTAAAAGACAAGGTGTACTTGCATCAGTCACATTGTCAGGTTCAGTATTTCGTAGACAGTGTTTTACTATGGTTGCTGGTGTAATTCTTTTATCCCTGCTCAGTACGTACACCATGCGCGCAAGCTTGTGCACCCTTGGGACTGTTTAGTTTTCTTGGGCCCTTCCCATACTAACTTTCCTAACTTACAACCCTTTCTCCTCCATCATTCCAAGTTGCAATCAGAAAAGATCGCGATCGATTAATCAAGGTCTAAATAAGCGATTGCCGTGCTTTTTCTCCAATTTCAGTATGTTGTAGTGGACCCTTTAGTGTTGGAAAAAAGGGTCTGAAATGGTCACGTTCCAGCACAATTGCACCATAGCTGCGAAGGTAGCGGTCAAAAGTAACGGTCTAAAGGAACCTCCGGCAGCACAGTGCGTATCGAAGTTTGGCGGTACACACACAGTGAGGCTGATTTTTGAGCCCCGCTCAGCCCTTGCAAGATTGAATATTGAAAACAAAAACATCTAGAATACCTGACAAACTCAAGAAGATACACTTCCTCTTGGGCATCATTATCATCATCAAAATTATCAGATCTGAACTATTCTTCCACCACTATCCTCTAAGTCTTCCTCAGCATCTTGTTCATCAACTCATAGAGCCCCTAGCTTGTTCTCTTGTCATGGAGCGAGTAATTTGTTATGGCTGTTTGTGAGCAACCAAATTGGCCCAAGTAGCATCATTGAATGAGGTTCAAACCCCAAGAAACTTTGCAAATACCGTATCTGGTGCAATGCCTAATGGCCGTTGGTCTTGCTCCAGTTTTGATCGTATCACGTGACATGTGATCATGCCTTCATGCCGGATCAATCCCTACAGCACGGTACTATAAGATCTAGGCACCTTACTATTTGCACTGTGCTTGAAAGTATCTTTCGATCCTAACTTTTGACCGCTACCTTCGTATCCCGAGGGTGCATTGTGGCTTCGAGGGACTTGCAGAGGTTGTGACGTCGCAGAGCCATCACTGTGGTGAAGCCGCTGAGTTCCTATTCAGTCCTCCATGCCCAGAATCCCCTCACTTAATACCATACAAGCATACTCATTCTGCCAACCGGTATGGATGAACTCAGCAAACAGGTACAGGCGCCGTGGTTTAGCTCCGTGTGCAGTATGTGTTCCATATAATGGGAAAAATACATGTTCACGCAGTCACGTGAAGTCCTGCAGTCCTTGGACCGTGATCCACGGCCCAGCCCATTTACGTAAGAAGCTTGATTCCCTAAACGCAGGACATAGCGTCAGTCGTCGAACTAACCATATCTTTACTTTTCACTAATGTTCACTTGCAAGACATACCATGACATCAAACCATAGGGGCATGATATCTAGTCCTCTGTAACGTATGCAACACTGAGATCACATGGCCGTCATTCTACCTAATTGCAAACTCATTCTCTAATTTCCCGTCATATCACAGGAACCCCCTGGAAACTTCCACAGGTACCAAGCAAGATCCTACCATACGCAACGATGGCTCCTTTCGACCGAAACACACATGATGACCATACGAATTGGTCCCAACGTGACGGTGGTTTTGAGAGTACTGGTGAAACACCATCCTCAAGTTTTGGTTCACCATGGCCTGGGATATCTCCGCTAACCCAGGCGGCTATGAGAAAACGAATTATGGAGCCTTATGCCGACATAGATTTCGACGCCATGCCCTCTCGACCCATCTATCACATAGGCTCTACTTCTGGATTTGAAGAGGAACGCGCTAAGTCTTTGGTTCTTCGTCTTATAATCATGTCAGAAGCTGCGGGGCGGCCCCTAACACAGCCGGAAGTAGACGCAATCTCCATGTCTCACGCCACAAGCGTGTCTCGCAATGAGTTAACTCGCCCTGTCTCTATCCTGGTTGCCATGGCCGTCACCTATCGCGGCCGGAAGACGCTTCGCTTTCCGTTTTTCAAACCTTCCATTAAACCTTCTGTATTTCCTCATCTACGACTACCCATTGCGAAAGGCCCTCCCGCCACAATGCTGTGGCATGTCGTTCGATGGCTCGCCTACTTTGGCGTCTGTCATTCAATACTTTCCCCTGGTATTGCACTCTATAGTCAAATACGGTCCCAGCTTGACATTAGTCACGACACCAGAATGTCAGAATGGAAGGAGCAATTTAAGGCCATGAGACCAGAAGGGCATAAGCGGGACCTGGAAACTCCACGCTCGGTTATCCGCGTTCAACATGACCAACCATCGAATCTCGAGGGGACTATCCAAGGAACGAATGCAGCAACTCAGTCACCTCCGGAGCCCAAATCTTCAGGGTTGTTTGGAAGAAGAGGTGGCAGCGGATACCAACAAAAGCAACCAGTTCCGCCTCTGCACCCTTGGCAGAGCTCCGAAGAGAAACCTAAACCATCAGCTTGGGACGATAAAGGCATTCTAGACCAAGAGATTGATGATGGCTCACCGATTTCGCCTTCTGCGAGAGCAGCTAATCATCGGGCTTCTGTGTCTGCTGCTACGGAAACATCGAACTGGGCACAAATTCGACAGAAAGCCCAAGCGGGCCAACAGCAAGATCGGCCCAATAAGCCGAACAAAGTCAGCTTGTCTCCGGACGATACGGATAGAAAAGACTGGCTGGATGCGAGCCAGGCTCAGCGAGAGTTTGAAGCCAGCTTGGAAGCGGAGAGGCAAAGAACAACGAGAAGCCGGTGGAATAGCTAAGTGAAGAGGGAATCAAGCAAGTCAGGAGGTTCTCGAGGAAAAGTGATTACGTTTGCGCGGTACGCACGCTTCAATATCAGGGCATAGCTGGACATGAATTAGAGAAGTGTGGAACCGTGCTTCTTTCACGACGTTTCCATCAGTCACCAGAAGACATCTCCTTGATCGTTAATGTCACAAAAATGTATGGGATCCATAGATAGAACTAGGTTTCACATCCTCACAAATGCATCGTACGTAGTATAGTGTGATCCTCGTGCCAAGGTGTGGCTGTAATGATGTAGGGTGTGCCCTGTAACATCCCCAAGCTAAGAGGTAACTTAGGCAACAAAGGATTGGAGTAGAAGACCAGTAGTACAGCGAGAGAGGTCGCTGTCTATATGTCCGTCAATAGACATGGGTGAGTTTAGTCACCTAATTTGACACGGCACAATGACTAGGTACAGTTAACTCATCGGGTGTTTATAATTGCAGGCTTTGAATCAAGGCCGGAGGCTAAACTGGCAAACATGTGGCAGGTCCCTTCATGTAGACCAATGCTATGCTAATATTCGCACAGTCAACTGAAAGCTGTTAATTTCTCGTCTTAAGCCATGAAACAAGTGTAAAATATGAACCGAAGAAGTCGGAGTTCCGTACACACCGTATGAATGATAACAGACAGCAACAGGCATCTCGTCAGCTGCGCTTGTGCGAGGAGCAATGCATTTTGGGAGGATGCGAGAGAGGCAAGCATATTCAATATAGCACGGAGTGATCCGTATGGCTCGGAATATAGTACCCAACGCGGAGAGAGTGCTTTCTAACGTCAGAGGGGAAATCGAAATAATCAACAGTGCTGGAAGCTAGAGAACAGTTCATTCAAGAGACTCCATTTTTGCTCTTTCTCTCGCCCAGTGCACTAGGATCTACAGAACACATTTATCTAGCATAGCGCCAATCACAACTTTTCGAGAAGTGCCTACTGTAGTATACTCTACAATAGATACAAACCGTACCCTCGCCGGTGACGGGGGAATTCCTGAGCCTTGACTCATCCAATCCGCTGAAACTGGAAATTCTCCTCAGTTCAAGCCACACGCACAGGGCATTCTCAGCCACAGTCTCGGGAAGATACATTTGCTCTGCTGCCTACCGGTACTATGGGTGGTTACAGATTAAAATACCCTGATCAGGTATTGGCGCTAGCAAGTGAAGGAGCGGTATGGTGAGGGTACGATGGTACTTGCGCGCGCACCAATCGAATTCTCTTTTTTAAATAAAAAAAATAGAAGGAAAAAAAGTCGGAGCGCTAGACAGAAGCCGGAGCGACAGGAAAAGACCTGGAGCAATTTGTTTCAACACTATCTAGCAACTACAATTGAACACATCAATTACTGTGTCACGACAGGCGAATTTATTCCCTACTTTCTTTGCTTGCAATCGGTAACTCCAAAAGTAATTTGCTGGCAATGCCAAGGACGGTACGGCTGCTTCGGCCGGTTCTGCTCTCCCGCTTGAATTTCTCTTACTCGAATTTCAATTGGCTAGAAAATCCCCCACATGGCTTGCCGCCCGACGGCAAGGCCCCCCTGTCGCGACTTCATGCAGGCTTTTTACTTATACCTGTCCATAGTATACAAAGCACGTACTGTGGCAGCAGGAGGCACGGCATCACGAGGCTGTAACTCTCGCTCAAGGCTCTGAGTTCCGCACTGATGACCTGCTGGTAGCCATCGTTGCCAACCCCTCTGTGGCGTGCGTGACCCGGGGCCGGCCTTTATGTTTGGTGCATTTTGTCGATCGTGTTTAACTTGTCTGATGCGCGAGGCCTTTCCAGCAGCAACAGTCCAGTATCATCTGATATTCTCCATAACGAGCGCTTGAGAAAAATCGGGTTATTACTCCTACGGTCCATGTACGGGATCCCGCCGCAGCAGTACTGCGTAACTAGAGCTACGCAGTAGCAGAGGCAGGCGGGCCGGGTACTCAACAGGTATCGCGGCCAACGAAGGTGGAATCAAGGTTATTACGTAGTCCACACGCGCGTGACGGGCAAGAACTAGCATTTCTTATCAACCAAGACGATCTGACTGCCGATATCTAGCGCCGGTAAACAAATTCCAACTGTGAATCCGATGTCCCTCTCGCATCGCAATAATTTTCTCATCTCATCAAGCCACCCAACATCGCTTCATCAGTAAGATCAGTTCCGACACCAAAACTGATAACAAGGGCAACTTCAACCTGTACTCCAGGCTGCGAACGCATCAACATGGCCCAATCCGGCTAGCTCCACGTCGCGCCTGCAGCATCGCGGCAACCAGTGGTAGCAGAGCCCCATCAGGACCGGCATTCCACCCCGGATCCTGCACGGGTGCGCTGCACTGTCCTTGGGGGTGTACTGGTGGTATGTGTGTGTGCGTTGGAGCGTGAGAAACCAGGCCAGCTGGGAGGGAAAAGATCCACCCTAGCTATCTAACTTTATCTGACTTATCTGCTTGTCCGCATTCCTGTCCTATCATGGTCTTGGATAGAGTAGAGTCACGCATCAGGGTCCTCGAATTTACAGCAGCCTACAGAACTACTTACAGCCAGGTGCATTTCCCTATCCACGTACCAACCACCAATATAGCATTATATCTGTGTCTGCCTACCGGAGAAGACTCATCGTGCTCTCCGACTCCATCCGCAGCTGCATCATACCTGGGTATCTGCGCCGATAACTATCTCGCAGTCGGTCTGGAATCAAAGTAGGATTTCCACTCATCCAAGCGCGGTGACCGACAGAAGAAGCGGCTACAAAGCATCGACCGGGGCTTTACGCGGAACATCAACACCAAAAGTTCTTCAAGAGCTATGGATGCCAAAGTTCGGTGGAACCTCATAATCCATCCCCCCGCTACCGATCCGGACCACACCTAACACTTGGATAACTTCCTCCATCCATCTACTCAGCTGTCTTTCTGCCCATCTATCTATCTACTCTGCTTCTTTCTCTCCTCGATACTTTTACACTTTGTTAGACCCGGCTTCAACACCTCGTCTAAACTTGATATAAATCTTCGATAGCTACGACAAACGAAAGCGAACATTCAACAATCGCCACTTGCTCCAGGAAAGGCGGGGCTACTTACTTCCCATCACCGACTCTCTTCAGAGGAGAGGAGCAGAGTAGTCTAGGACAGACAGACATCAT
Source organism: Iodosphaeria phyllophila (assembly GCA_025802455.2). NCBI lineage: Eukaryota > Fungi > Ascomycota > Sordariomycetes > Amphisphaeriales > Iodosphaeriaceae > Iodosphaeria > Iodosphaeria phyllophila. Next base: position 1,974 of record JAOYMO020031811.1, on the reverse strand, counting down.
GCATCAAATGCCCCGGCAGGGACCTCGTCCCTCGTCTCCAGCCACGACGCCCACAACCAACCCCATGCGAAGCAACAACCAACGGGATCCGCAGCGTCCCAGCCGCCACGCGAGAGCCGGATCGGAAGCGCAGTTTCAGTACTCTCCTACACCAACGATGAGTGAAGGGGAAGGACGGGGTGATGGTGGGCCTACATCAGAGTCTATCAAGAAGCTGGATCAAATTATTCAGGTATATATATATATATACATATAAATTCTTTCCTTTTTATTCACGCTAATAGTGGTCACGATGTTGATCTACAAAAAATCTGATGGCATGTGCGCATCTATCCTACGTTACGACTAATCCGCTGTGAATAGAACGTCTTTGCCAAGGCCGGTGTTATCATTTTGAAGGAACGCATGAGGGTAACGCCAGCAATCATGGAGAGCACAGGGGAACGAAAGGTTAGCAAATGGGTAGGTAAAATTATTCATTACTATCTTCATCATCAATGGTTTCTTGGGAGTATGGGTTTCCCATTAGGGGGGGGGGGGGGTTTCCCCACCTCGTAGCAGTTTGCGTTAGGCGTCAAGAAATACACTGGAGGGGTTAGATTGTACAGAGCTCATGCTAACTTCGAGATCTTCTTACAACAACACAGTTCCAAATGGTTACGGACGACATTGAAGATTTTAGCGAGGAGTTCCGAATATGGAAGCGTTGTGGAGGGTTTGAAAACCGGCCTAAGCCTATGGTAATCGAGACATATCTAGACGCTAGCCGTCTCAAGAGCGGCGAAAGCCTGGTCATTGTAGACGAGAACGGGAAGCGCTGGGACGTGCTCGAGGCTCTCAATTCATCTGCCATGACCACTAGCAACAATAGCTCTTCCTCGGGCCGTCCGATTCATCATTCGTACAATCACCACAACCATCACAGTCAAATAATATTAGAGCGATGGAAGGTTGAACTGGAAGGATCGGCACCGAATAACCCGGCAAACATGGAAGATTTTGGGTCGCACTTGCCCACTATGTACAAGAAGGCTTTCCCACTGTTTCGAGCGCTCCAGACTACCACTGGTATTCTCCCCATCCGGAAACTCGCTCGCAACAGCCGCACTAAGACACCGCATCCGGCTTTGCAGGTACGCTGTCGGGTCTATGCTGGCGAGACGCGGCAGACTAGGGGTGGTGGAGTCGATGCCTTGCGAACACCTCTGTTTCACAGCGGCCGAGCCGAAGCCATGGTAACTGATTTCGTCTTTGGTAATCTGCCGACGCCCGTGGGTGACTTTGACATGACTGTTTCGCACCGGAACCACTGCCAATTCCAGGTTGTCGAGACGGAGTCACTTTTGAGCTCACGAATCGGCTTGGCCATCACGGATGATTTATTCAAGCCGTCAGTACCGCGTCACGAGGTACATGGAGGCGACACTGCTGTGTCCATGTCCGTGTTAGCAGCCGAGGTGGGATCTCTGCCTTATCACCGTCAGACACGGGACAGGGAACGGGAGCGCGAGAGGGAGAGAACGGAAAACCAGCAGCAGCAACGTTATGGGAGCTTATCCACTTTTCATGGCGAGGGATTGGTGGGAACAAGCCCCATCTCCGCCTTGCGTGCTGTCAAGCCCGCCGGTTCTGATACCACCTCACCTCCGGACTCACGACCTTCCAGTGTAGGTGTCGGCGTAGCGGTAGATATGATGCCACCGAACAACTCTCTACCTGTCACGAGCAATTTCCCCTCCAGACCGAGTTTGCGTGGTGCTGCCGTTGGTGAAATCCACAGCAGGCGACCATCCATCTCGTTCCAGCCCTTCAAGCGCGGTTCTCTATCCGGGTCTCCCGTGCCCAGAATGAATGAGGGCGCCTACATCCCACCACCCTCGCCGCATTCTGTCGGTCGCAGCTCAGATGCAGCCGGTCCTACCATGACACATGGGAGAAGCCGTTCCTCCCTCATTGCTGGTAACCCGGCTTCAT
>JAOYMO020031726.1:0-13022 GCA_025802455.2 Iodosphaeria phyllophila | reverse complement strand
GGGGGGGAGGGGGGGGGGGGGGGCTCTCCTTCTGGAAGTACGGGTTGGGACGCGCGACTTCCCGTAGGGGACAGATGAGAGGGTAACAGCTGGAGTATGGGATATCACACGATACGGTCGATTGCAAAGGAGCGGACAAAGCACAGAGGACATGGATCCCGGCGAGTGAATTATACGAGCAGCCAGAATCAATAATGTCGCAGACACTGATGATGAAGGAAGAGAGCGATCAATACAAGTTGGAGGGAAATCAAGCGAGACATGGCAATGACATGAGAGGAAAACGAGGCAAGCTGAGGTCATGGTGATGCTGCTACGGTATGATACATCGTTTGTATCTGTGGGGGGACACAGAAACTGGACTGGCTGGTATGGATTATGGACGGCCATACGGATAGATAGTATGAGGGGGAGGGGTGCTCGGCATGTATGTATTGTACTTTTAGGGGTTGTAGATCGTAGCTAGCTAGGGAGGGAGTAATGATGCTGGGATGTTGGAGACCGAAGCTTTGTGTGTTTGTTGCGTGCCGTGAAGTGATGTGATGTTGAATTTTGTGATTACTGTACTACTTGCTGTCTGTGTAAAGCGTTGCGATTGCAGCAGGATGTGTTTCGAGATTAGAGTGCATTCCAACTGAGTAACAAGTCACTCACCAGCAATGCGGGTCCCGGTTCCTCCGCCGCCGGCAAGGCCGGGATGTCCCGCCGTACGTAATTTTTTTCAATGCTCCCATGCGAGCTCCGCATCGTGCGATTTTATGCGCCCATCTCCCTCCACTTATTGTAGTTCGTAATACACACACACACACACACACACGCCAACACTGAAAGTTCTTAAGCTCCCTCCAATCTCCAACGAAGTCGAGACGTCTTGACGCACGCTCAAGCCATTCTCGCGCTCCAATCGCACACTGAGGCTTGGCCCCAAGAAAAAAAAATGTCGCGCCCGCTCACACGAGCCGTGCGCTCATTCCCCCTCTCGTCGCATATCTCTGAAGCGCAATGCCTATCACGAAACCAGGCCTCTCCGACAACAACGACATCCTGTCGCCTCATCCACCACCACCACCACCACCATCACCACCATCACCACCATCACCACCACCACCACCACCACCACCATCGCGCCTCCCCGCCCCGTCCGACCCTGACCCCGTCTCCTTCCCCATCCGCCCTCTCATGGCCCAGCCAGCGCCGCAGCAAGTCCCGCACGGTGGAGCAGCTGCGCAGCCGGTACCGCAACGGGCCCTTCTCGTGGAAGGCTGGGGCGCTGTTCGTGCTGACGGGGGCGGGGCTGACGTGGTACTTTGAGGACCAGAAGCGGCGGATGCACCGGAAGCGGGTGGCGGAGGCGACGAAAGGGGTGGGGAGGCCCAAGGTCGGGGCGCCGTTTGTGTTGACGGATCAGGAGGGGGGCGAGTTTGGGAGTGAGGAGGGGCTGGGGGGGAGGTATGGGTTGGTATGTGATTGTCTTTTTTTTTTTTTTTTATTATTATTATTCTTTTTTTTTCTTTTCATCTTTTTTTGATTGGGGATGTGAGAGGGAGAGAGAGTAAGTAACGTAGGATTCAAAACACAGACTCACACACACAACACAGATCTACTTCGGCTTCACGCACTGCCCGGACATCTGCCCGGAAGAACTCGACAAAATGGCCCGCATGTACGACCTCGTCGAGGCCCAGATCCCCGGCGCCCTCGTCCCCGTCTTCATTACCTGCGACCCGGCGCGCGACGGGCCCGCCGAGCTGAAAGCCTACCTGAAAGAGTTCCACCCGAGCTTCGTCGGCCTCACGGGCACCTACGACCAGATCAAGGAGGTCTGCAAGAGCTACCGCGTCTACTTCAGCACGCCCAAGCATGTCAAGCCGGGTCAGGATTATCTCGTCGATCATAGTATTTACTTCTATCTTATGGATCCCGAGGGCGACTTCGTGGAGGCCCTGGGCAGGCAGCATAGTCCGGAGGAGGCGGCCAAGGTTATTCTGCATCATGTCAGGGATTGGAAGGGGGAGTTGAGGAGGCCCGAGGTTAAGGAGAAGTAAACCTCCTGGGTTTGTCAGGAACTTCCAGTTACGCGACGCTGGTTTTGTAAAAGGATAAAAAAAAGAAAAGAAAAAAAAAAAGAAGAAAAAAAGAAGAAAAAAAGAAAAAGAAAAAAAAGTACAATACAACAACGTGTATTCTTGTGTTCTGGTCTAAGTTAGCTGCCTCGATTATGTAAAATGCATGCTCAACCTGTCCCGAGTTCCTCCCTGTGATTTTGATAGGCATGCTCTATCTCAACCGGGACCATTTCCAAAAGACCCAAACTCGGATTACTAGGCCTGAGCGGTTCGCCGCCATACAGTACCCTCACGTAACACCCATCTTTCGGATTGAATGTTCTAACCTAGACACTCACTTTTTCCTCCACATCTCGGACACAACCTCCCTCCCCAAACCCGGCTGGACCATGACATCGGTTCTGCAGAATACTCAATACTAAACCCACACTCCCGTCATGCGCAATGTTGTGGGAAAAGTAGATAACCTCACCCGTTCTTACCCGCCACGACGTTGCTCAGATGGGCCGCGAGCTCTGCGATCCACACTCCGTATCACCCCACGCTTGCGGCTAGACTTCTTTTTTGTCATCGCGATATAGATATAGTATCCAGCTGGGACAAACCACGCCCTCGCGGCGCCGCCTGAATGTCCCGCCCAGATCGGATCCTTTCCTTATCACATGTCATGGAAGAGCGCTCTGCTCGTATCAACACGCACACTGCGGCTCCGGCGAGTCCGCGCCCGCGGCCTCGACTTGGAGTCGGGTCGAGCCTGTCGTGTCCCATGTTCCCCCCCCCCCCACAACAAGCATGCCCGCGGCCTGGGATGTGATCACGTTCTGTGTAACGCGGTACCTTGCCTTGCGTCGCCACACTCCCGCCTCGTCACGACCGGGCAGGAACCCCGGCAGGTCGTGATACACGCTGTACAGGAGAGCGCGCGCCGTGGGTCCAGCTGTCTTCCAGGCCGCCCGTCGTGAGCTGAGGAAACTGGCAAGTCCCAGCTCAACCGGACGCCTGGAATGGGTTGATGCTGAACTCTGGTTCTGGTTCAGGTTCAGATCTGGATCAGTATGTTTTGCGCCGATGCGTGTAGTCAGGATGACGAGGGCTGTCCAGAGCAGTACAGATCTTGATCGTGCCAGTCCCAAGTGTATGACTCAACGAGGAAAGCCATTGCTAGCGTACGGCGTCCGTTTGTGGTGTCGATGCACCAACTCAACATAGGCCAGCCAGCCAGCTCGAAGGTAGACGATCCGTTGTCAGTGGGAACTGCGTAGTTGTCTGGTCGCACGTGTGGCATGTTACACCAAGTACATGTGCCGTGATAGCCAACGCCGAGGGGGATGTGCCGGATGAATTGAACATGAAAACCGTAGACGCCGGTGCCGTTCACAGCCCGTCCTCAAATCGTTGATTCCCGTCTGTCTGTGACGGGGGCATATCACCAGCTCAGGTCGATATCAGCAGCAGGGGCGGCGACGGCGGCTTCGACACTGCCATGGCGGTACTGCAGACCGGCGAAAGGTAGCATGCCGGATGCACACCAGAGCACATCGCCATCCAGATTCAAGTGCATAGCATAATCGCATATAACGATAAGAAGAGATGCGGCGAAGGCTAGACTTGCGATCGCCCTGCATGCCCATACGAGGGCAGCCGGGGGCTACGGATGAGGCCATCGCCTAGCTCAAAAAAAAAAAAAAAAAAAAAAAAAAAAAAAAAACAACGAGCTCTTATTCCAGGCCATTGCAAAAAAATCCCCCTTACTGTGGGGATGGAGCGAAGCTGCCTCCGACCCCGTCGAGAAAGCAACCGGCGCCAAGTCCGTTTCCTGCTAGCCTCGGCTATGCAGAACGAAGCGCGCCCGGCGTCCGTTTTGCTCTCGATACATACAGCAGTTGTGAACCTAGCGACATCGACGAGCTCACAGATCTGGCGGTCAGATGCTTCTGTTTGTTTTTCTAGCCCGGGAGCTAGTAATTCTACTACATATGTTACGGGTGGAGCTACGACTCCCGGATTTCTACGGCTAAGGTTAGAAGGATGGTACGGTGTAGGTGCAGAGAGCGAATACGGCAACGCTGCGCCGTATCGCCGCGGCCGGTACTACAGATCACCGGTATTGGCGTGCCGCACTCGTGCTCCGGAGCCGTACCGTGCCATCGCCGGTAGTTACGTTTTGACGAAGCCCACGGACTCGTCTGCTCCGTGAAGAGATTTTATTCGTACATTTTTATTTTTTTTCCATTAAGCCGTACCTGCAATAAGGATGCGCGCGTCATGCCTTGTCCAAGCACGGATGGCCCTGGTTGATTGTCACATATTTTGATTATATGCACTTCCGCACTGCGGCATCTCGCTATGGTGCAATCATGCTAAAACCGGACCATTTCAGACCCTTTTTTTTTTCAACACTAAAGACTCCACCAAAACATATTGAAATTAGAACAAGAGCACGGCAATCGCTTATTTGGAGCATTATGAATCGATTTTCGCGCTCTTTTTTTAATTGCGACTTGTGGTGGTGGAGGAGAAAGGGTTGCAAGTTGGAGAAGTTTGTATGGGAAGGGCCCAAAAAAAAATGTTGCAGTCACAAGGGTGCACAAGCCTCCGGGCATGGTGTGCACGGCTCACATAGCGCGCACCGCGCCCCTTGTAGACCCGCTTTATATATACCTAAGTACCCTTCTCTGGCTGCCATACTATCTGCTGAACCCAACGACGTGACTGATACACCTTGTCTTTAAACCTTGAGAGCCCATATCAGTATGCTTCCGTAAAACTTGGTGTTCTTCGGTAATTTTGCCCCTTTTTTTTTTTGCGCTGCGCATATTCAACCAAGCCCCCCCCCCCCTCTTGCGCAAAAAACCTCGGCATCCTGCCATTGAGCTGCTCTGGCGCACCAAATGAAGCAGTAAACCTAGAAAACCCCATGCTTACTGGCGATTGTACCCAATTCGGCATGCGGACCGTAGCTACGGTGGCGATCTGAGCAAATGTTACAAAGGTCCGGTTTTAGCATGATTGCACCATACATAGCAGATGGCAACTCCCTTTTCTCGGATTCTGAAGCATGACATCCCGGAAAAGAAAAGGCTTATCGATCAAAAAATTAAATTGGGGACTTTACTTGAGCCTGCAATCATTGTTTGTACACGAATTCAAACCTGGCGCTATAGAGTGACTGCTTGGCTACAGAGTATTGGATGTATGGATCAATAACCGATGTACGAAGCCATGTCACCCATGGAATTGGGCAAATCCGTGGAATACATGGAAATAAAAAAAACCGCAGGTATCTTGATCCCGTCAATCAAATGTGGAAGATAGGCGCTCGTGCAGAAGCCGTTGGATGTGGCGTAGAGAGATGTGACAGTACGTTTCCCAAAAGGAGAGGTCCGTTTGAGCAATTTATGTACGATTTGTAGTTTTGGTATCGGCTATCAGTACGGTCAACTGGTGTTTATACTATGGAGAAGGCACTGTTTCCGAAGCTAGCTCGGTTTCAGGATCCAACTCATTGCGACCAACAAGCATCACACGTTCTCAAGGGAAACTCCCTCCAATACCAACTGCCAGTATCTGCTATCGGTAGACATGGGTGAGCAGTGTAGACCTCCGAGCGTTGTGAGTGTGCAAGGTTATTGACAGATCCATAAAAGCCTTCATTCAATCCTATTGAGACCAGTAAATTCCGTATTTTTCTGGTCCAGCAACAATGAGACCCGTTCAAGTGCCTCTCTATGTCGTGCTCATGTGAAGTGGAAGAGTTGCATTCATTCACGTGGCGCTGCTATACCAAGGAATCAATAGGACACGTGCCTACCCAATCCTGGCGTCCCAAGTGGAGTATATGAGGTGACATTGGCGACGATCCAGGAACGGAGGATTGATATATGCCGGGACGACACGTTGCGGCGTTGATATCCGGTGCGGAAGGATTGTCTGCATCTTCTCAATTTTAACTCCTACAGCTCAATGGATTCTCACCTTGGTAACCAAGCAGGAGCTGTTTTGCAACATACAGAGGATGTCGCTCATATTTACGGTGTTTGTGCTGGGCTCCGATCAGACATCTAACCTGCATGTCTTGGTTTCCGGTGATCCACAGTTCGGGGGGCTGCATGTCAAGTGACGAAGAGGCAGATAGAAAGGCTTGACATCGCATTGTAGGCACCGCATCTAGATCTGTCGCAGCGGTTGTTTCTTTTTTTTTTTTTTTTTTTTTTTTGAATAGTCTGTCTTGATGTCGGCAGCCGCAATCTGCAATCTGCATGTTTGTCTTGACTCAGCGCCGTAGCATGCAATTACCCGAAAGTAACGTTTGAATTGAGTATGGAGGCATCCAAATACATGCAGTGCTGATATTGTTCGAAAGAGCAATCCAGACCGTCGGGGTAAACAACATCAAAAACACCACGATATCTTATTTGTTTCGACTAGATCAAACACTCTGGCCGTCTTCCTGCAGGTGCTGATTATCCGCTCCCTCGCTTCGTTGCAAAACAATGACTTGGGTTTCAACCTAGGGGTTCATCGCTGCGTTGTTTGTCTGTGTCCGCATGGCTGAATGTAGGTCGCCAAAGCTGTGCGGGAGGGGCTGTTTGGGGGTTGATTGCTCTACTTCACCAACTCCATCTGAAATTGAGGTGCAGATGCAATGTGCAATGCTATTGCTGTTGTTATCCATCGGGAAGATGGGGATAAAGTAGGATGTGGGGGGTTTTCCATGCCAGGCGGGTCAGTTCCAATGCAGTCTCCAAGTAGGGTACCAAGCCAAATGAAGTAATACCGATACTCGGTCTTCGTACAATTTCGGGGGATAGTATGCAACTATCATCCCAGCAATCCAGCAGTTGCTGATTTGATGAATTGGACCACACTGTCGGTAGTGTGCATGGAATCTTTCTAAGCTAATGCCGGGGAAGCAATGTTCGCAGATGAGCTTGCATTAACTTCGACTCGTGCAGCATACTAAACTTGCGGCCCTGAGATGGAGACGTCTTTAGTGTGGGGGGCACTCGCCCTCGAAGCATGACAACATACCATCATAAGCTTTGTCAAATCGTCTTGCCCAAGCAAGGCTTTTACTCAAGAATGTTATGCGAAGTGAAGTAGCTAGATGAAACGATGGATCCAAGAAGATTCGATGAGATGTAGGCCTTTAGGATTATTTGGTTTCCCCAGAGAGAGGGCACGGAGATGCGGTCCGAGTGATGGAAGCATGGTTTGATGGTTCTGGCCCAATTGTGCTTGGACTGTTATGGAGGCAAACATCCTGGTCGAGTTTGGTACCAGCGCGCCATGGAACGATGGTCTGCGTGCAATAACAGATCGATTAAGTTGCTATAACCTTTTTACACAGGCAGGTTTATCCCCCAAACTGCGGTTGGACTTCGGAAGACTCGAATTTTGGCATTTCAAAATCCATCCGCAGTCCAGGGAACGAGACCAAGCCGCCTAGTAGAGAACGACAATTGTGCTCACTAACGGTGGCTTGAACCAACAAGCAAAGCCTTCGGTTACAACAACAGCTTTACTTGAGCTCCCTAGGAGCAACAACAGGAACGAACTGGTTGAGGGCTAACTTGCCCGTTCCAACGACAATTCTTGGGTAGGATTTCCGATCGCCATTCATCCCCACACTGGCTGCTATCCCTTCAAAGTCGTGGATCGGCCCGTTGGAATCGGCACAGCAACTAGCTATGTGTCTTTGATCATTAGGATGCGTTTTTTCTTTTTTGGTGGTATGCAATACTGTCCCTCTGACTGGTGGATCTCAACGGGCAACACTGTCTCGGGGGGCTTCGGTGGCATCCGGTCTTACCTCTTGCGATCAAGTAGCTCTACCGTGTGAAATGGACAAATGGGACGGCTAATTCGGAGGATCTGGCACAGTATTATGGCTCAATTGTCCCCTTCTCGGATCATCGGATTGACCCAAACCTGGTGGCTGCATATTGGCAGATTCGCCTGCTGTAAGTTAGTAGAGATTTACGCTAAATTCACATACACAATTCGTCCGTAGGAGATTTGCTGGAAAGCTGCCAGCTCTAGCATTTCAGAAGAGATTGGCGCCAGGAATTCTAGCGCGAACTTTTGTTGTAGCGTATTTCGAGATTTGGTCAAATGTCCTATTTACTCTAATTTCCAAAATTCCGTTTCTGCTTGGATTGCACTCTCATGGGATACTCTGTACAGTACCTAAGATTTGCACAGTAGTTTGCATTTGGGCTTGACACCACTCTCACGCCCTACCGAGTAGCGCTACTGTTACCATCAAGATACAGTAGCCATGATCAAGAGAACAACTCTCTGTGCGCGTTTCATAAAGATTCTAGATTCAATTCCGCAGGTCCTTTGAGCTGCTGGTTGATGGGGAGCTCTGTCAGTGCGCTGTGTGCTTCAACACACAGCCTCACGCCGGGTCTTGTCACTTTTCCTACCCTAGGTTGTCTTGTCGGTTTGCCTCTCAGCTTTAATTCAGAGGGGCGATGTAAACTTTATTGTCGCCTAGATCCTCTACAATGATCATGTATTCCTACTGCTACCGGTATCCCCTTGGATGCGGGCTGGCTGGGCTCTGCAAAATTTCCGTGGGATTCTTGGTGGAGTGCGGGCAGCCCGCACTCAACCGGATGGTGCAGAAGTCACGAGAGGCACTTAGGCTGTGGCTAGCTAGAGCAAGCATCTCTCTTATTCGGCTTGTCCTGGCAAGACATGTGTCGCGGATTGACGAAGTCGCTACATGCTGCTGAGGGTTTACCAGGAAAAGAGCACCGATTTCCACGGGCAAGACCGAATCGGTGATGGTATCGTCCCCTTGGCACGGTGATGGGGAGGATGGTTACCTCCCAAAGTCGAATTCGGGAATATCCTCTGCAGTACCTTCAGGAAGATGCAGCTCGATTTCTCATGCAGGTACGCCGAATCCGAATCCGCATCGTGCTTGTCATCACTGTAGAGGATGCCGGCTGGAGAGTTTGCTCTCCTGCGCGCTATTGCTGTGTTTTTGTGTTTGATGCTCCTCGTTTTTTGCATACTCATCTCCACCCAATCTAACAATTGACCGATAGTTATTCAAAGAGCCTTTGTTGTTACGCCTTACAGATGTTGGGTTGCTCACGTAACCGGAGAGAGGTCAGCAATGCTGGGCAGCGCGCATCATCAATTCAGTGGCAAACAGGGTTTGGCGCAGCCATATTCCTGTAAGTCAAGTGCCAAAGTGCCGGGTATCATATCAAGACGATCCAAACTGGCAAAAGCTGCAATGCAGCTTTACGACCCAGTTTTTCCCTCGCCTGCAAGCCCTGGGATTTCCCTTCCTTTTCGAGCCCCGCCACTACGGTGCCCACAGTGCTATGGTCAGACCCTTACAAACCCCCCAGCCCGGTGTTTGTCCTCGCCACAACCTAAGCATTACGGTAGCTTGGGGCGCCCACCCTCTTGAGCACCGTGCTCCTGGGGCGTGGAGGGAAGGGCACGAATGACAGAGAGGGCTCGCGGGACTTTGAAGACAATTTCAGTGCATAGGTAGTCCCTCCCAAGGTTGTAGAATTCCTACCCTTGTTGCTGTGCAGATCGCAACAAGTATCCATGGGTGTCCTGTCAAAGTCTCATCGAGAAAGCCCCCCATCCTAAAAGCTTTGATGCGCTCGGGTGCAAGGATATCCTGTTTTTCCACTGTCCCTTGCTTTAGTTCGAGTCTTTTAAGTTGTTATTCAACCCGTTGCTCTGTGACATATTTCCTCATGTCCCTACAAGATATATTACTGGCATAACCCGCCCTGACGATCCGTGTTGTATTTGGCTTTTTTATGTCTCGGCTTATCAAATCAGTTCCAACGACTCGCGTTTGTGTTGATCAACTATAAACTTGCCACACACCCCGTCATTCGTACTCATATCTAGAGAGATCTACCTACTCATCGTTATGATGGAGCGAGCTCAGACACCAGAGAGATTACACCAGGACAACCAACTCGGAGGAGGAGTATTTTCAGTCTCATCAACGTCTTCGTCATCTTCGACAACAATGACCGTAGACGTCATATCAGAGCACATAGGGGCGGAGGGCAACGCATCTAGATTATCGACTGTGCCAAGCAAGAGCAATTTGCGACCAAATTTCTCATACCCGGGCCGACCCACCTCACGACATCAATCATCTGGTAGCCGATCTTCTGTGACATCCAATGGCTCCATGCCAGGCATGACGGACGCATCAGACTCCGAGCAATCGATCGATGAAGAGTCACATTACTGGAACAGCTCTGCCCGACTCTGCAATAGCTTATGGCCCGGTGATGCCGTCCATGATTGCAGTACTCCCAAGTCTTCTAGAGTCGCAGCTTTTGGCCCGCCAGCCCGAGCTGGTTCTACTTCTCCTAGTTGCTCAAGAGAAACAAATGCAGTTGATGAGACACGATGCTCACGATCAAGTCTGCCAGAGGAGATTGCTATCGTCAGTTTTTCAGACACCCAAGCCTGGCCACTGGGATCTAAACCTTCGTCTCCACGTTTGGCTCGCAAGCCATCTAAGGCTCGGTTTTCTATATATCCCAAGACGTCAACGGTGCCCATCCCTGCAGTACCTCAAGTCCCTTCGATATTGCCTCCATCGCCGTTGTCGACACCTTCAATTGAGGGAACCGAGAAACAAAAGAAGCGTCCAACACTAAGGGGCAGCAAGTCAGCGGCCAATCTGAGGTCCCTTAAATCTAGTACCAGTCCGACTATCCCTCACCCAGCGCCTCCTGTTTCTCTCAACACACGGCACAATGTTTCACAAACAACATCGCTTCCGAATTCACCTGCCTACCCCCCGACTCCAAAGTTGCGACCTGCGACCTCAGCCTACAATATCCGGGAAAGTGTCATTAATGGCAGCGTATGCCACAACCCTACAGCGCCGCTCGCACCTCTTCGATCTCCTGCATCACAACGTCCCTCAACACAAGCATCGGCATCGCATCCGCTTGATCGTCAAGTTTCAGTGTTTGAATTCGATTCAGATGAAGAGTCGGAAGGCGAAGGGTTTACATGGCGCATCAAACGCGGACTTCGGCACAAAAAAAGTGCCAGCGAGAACCGTCAGGCAGTCGGCAGCCGTGGCGATGCTAGCGGCTCGAATAGTAGCCCAAGCCGCAGGCGTGGCGGGTCGCTAGGTCGTATCCTCGGCCTTAGGGGACATCGATAAACTTGATCTTCCTTTTGTCATACTCACAGATCGTGTACATGGCCACGACCATTAGTACTCAGCAAGCGGGGCAGCATTTACGGAGAAATTATTATCTTACAAAATAAAGAGCGGGGTGTCATCAGGGATTCTTACCCACATGATTCGGCTGTCAATCGCTGGTTTTCATTTGTAAAGCGGTATGGTTTGGAGTGTCTGTCGCCAGGACCAGCAGACTTGGGGTCACATTGTTTTGAGCATGTATTTCCACGGTAGGGAATGGGTTGGGATGACTAAAATAGGATGACATTGGGATTGGGATCAAAGAATGGCGTCAACATCTGCATTTTTGGAGTAGGAGTTACGATATAATGAGTTAGCAAGCTACATTCAAGCGATAGTGCAGACATGACATGAATGAATATCATCATTGTTCTCATAAAAAGACCCAAAAATATCAAATACACCAAGTTTGCTGGAATTGAAGATTGAATCCTAAACTTAATCCCAATATCCGGCCATGAAATCTTATGACTCGACAGAGAATACCAGTTCTTACCACATCAGATCACCCCGAAGAGTTAGAACTAGTAAGTTGGTCTCAAGTGAAGCCAATTTTTCGATGTGACCCTACGATACATTGAAAAGAGCCCTATTTCGGGCCCTCCTTCGGACAGGGGGGTATGCACCAGATAGAATCATTCAATCTTACAGCAGAATTCAAACCAATGGAAACAGAGGCCAGTGTCGTAGGCATTAGTCCCATTAACCCCCAACCTGCAATACCACCCACTTTCTATCCCGGGGTTGCTAATGCCCATAGTCTGAGCCCTATGTCACGAGCCCCCCTGTCAGGTATCGTGGGGTTTCCGTTCCAGAGCCGGATGACTGGTAGATGGATCAAGCCAATCGACGTTGGGAACTTTGGGTCGGGTGTGCTCGCGTCGTTGTCGAGGGCTGTCTTTACACAGTACTCTGCCCCGTAGTTCGGGGATTCCTCCAGCGGCGTTGATCATTCGCCATGCCTAGTAGGGGCTAGCGGTTACGCAGGAAGGAATAGTACGTTGACATCATATCTATTTTGCAGCCACAACAGACCAGCAGAACTTACTTGAATTGCATGATTGCCCCCACTTCTGTAAGTGGCGCATACTATATTCCCAGAATACGCCATGGAGATTCCTGCACCCAAAGAACTGACACTGGACAAGCCCAACCCCGGTGCTACAAGGCAAGCTATGTTTTTGAATGCTTGAAGAGATGGTCAATCGTTGAATCTAGAATCGGCAATGGGATGATGGCCTTCGAAATGGGCGCCCTCCCCTCTCGACTACTCGTATTCCTAGGGAATTTGCCTCCAAGCCCACCAGCGTCAATCAAGTAATCCAGCACAACCCCAACCAAGAATACCTATCATAATCTTTTGCTTACTCCCCCTCCATTTACATACCGTTGTCTGCACGGTGTCACGGCACCGACTCAATCCAAGATGCGTGGGATACAGTAAACCCTCTTGGCCTCGTATTCAATGCTGTATGTAACCAGTGAACCAGGTATCCAAGTTCTTGCGTGTCAATACCACATTGTACAGGAGTAATCTTCCGTTGAAAAGCAACGTGGGGAGCAGGGATCGCGCGGATCGCATCGCACCTTTCCTCATCCCGCCAACCCATGCCAAGTGAGAATCCCCCGCATGGGCTTCTTATTACCCCCCCCCCACTACTAATTCGATGGCCCCCTGTTAGGCATCGCAAATGATCAACGCCACTGGAGGAATCCCCAAACTGTGGGCT
>JAOYMO020031630.1:0-42849 GCA_025802455.2 Iodosphaeria phyllophila | reverse complement strand
TCCTGCTCCTGCTCCTGCTCCTGCTCCTGCTCCTGCTCCTGCTCCTGCTCCTGCTCCTGCTCCTGCTCCTGCTCCTGCCCCCGCCCCCGCCCCCAGTCCTGACCCTGACCCCGATCCTGACCCTGATCCTGATCCCCCCCCGCTCGCTTTTGGATGCCCTTTCGTCCGCGCATGCTCCAGTGCCCTTCTCTTCTTCTCTGGATCCACCATGGCAGTTGAGCAGACAAGCATGATGTACATCTCCACCATATCTGGGGATTTCTGGATGGGAGCCTTGGCCAGTTGCTTGGTTTTCGCCATTGTGTGGATTGGTAGATGGATTTTCTTGGCTCCCTCGGGCAGGTCGTAGACTGTCAGTTTGGTGGTGAACTGGGTTTCTACCCGAGATTTGGGGGGATCTGTGAGAATAGCCAGACGAACGTTTCCGTTGGGACCTGACCCGCCAGCATTTAGAGTTTGGCTATTACCGACGAAACTCGTGGTCGATGCGGCGGTTGCGGGTTGGAAGTCCGATATCGGTTTCTGTACCGTCGCAACAGCGGTTTGATGCGCCGAGTTTCCATTGAAATGATTCCCATTCAAATGATTCCCGAATGTATGACTCCCATTTGTATGGTTCCCATTTATATGATTCCCATTCATATGATTGAAATTTGGCACATGGTTGGCATTGGCGTTTTTATTCTTGTGCAAATGGTTCCCGTCTAGTCGAGATCCATTGCTGTTGAATTGAAACGAATATGCTTCGGGGACAAAGCCTGAGGAGAGGGCACGCCTTGCCCTATCCTGGAACGAGGTAGTCGCACATAACTCTTGGCCAGTGAGCATTGTTGGAGACACGTTTGGGGATGTTGTTGTATCCAAATCGTTCATGCCCTGAGTTATCGAGCGTTGCTGCGGTCATGGCGTCAGTACCAGGCTCGGGTCTTACAGAACCTTCTACGCTTCACTTACAGAAAGAGCCTTGCTGTGACCTCGACGTTCCCCTACACCAGCGTTTTTCTTCATTTTTTTGGCAGCGGGTATTCGAACCGGATTGCTGATTTCCGGGGAAGTATTAGACAGCGAAGGGGGAGGAGGGGCGGTACTTGGACTGTTCGAGTGAGACGCTGCGCTTTCGTAGTCAAAAAACTCCTCGCCCGAGGTAGGCTTGGCGCCATCACCATCAGTATGTTGGGTCGTGGGACTCCAGTGTGACTGGTCACTATTACCCATCCTGGTGGCGTCGGTCGAGTTCTGCCTCGACTCAGATGAGCTCTGGTTGGAAGAACCAGAGGAAGACGACTCATGTTGCAATGATGACAAGAGCTTGATGCTGTTCATGTCTGGACTAAGAGGTAGTAGGGATCCCAGTGCTCCGAGATATGGGCCGGACATGCTCTTCGGGAGGGGGACGCCTGCAACGCCCATCGAGTTCAAAGTTTGTACGGGTTGTGATAACGGGCTAGCGCCGTACATACACAGAAGCTCATTCTCCAAATCATTGTTGTCTTCTGTGTCTAGCATGAATTCGTTACCTTCAAAGGATAAGGGTGGTGGATTTCCCATTGCCCCATCGGCTCCCGGAAAGGCATTGTGATACTCGTTACCAGGCATCCTGCCTCAATCGGCGCGAACGCCTGGGCGGATCAATTGGTGTTCGAGTGTCGCGAATGTCGGGTTGAACTGGCGATTCCTTGACTGAAGCGTCGCTGTAGCTTGCGTGCGCACGACTGGATGGTGGTGCGACGTCCTAGAAGGCGGGTATGTTCTAGCACTGCTAAGTCAAAACTAAAGGAAGCTCAGTGACAGCCGCCGAGATGAACGATGAGCCGGTTTACTAGCTGGTCGCGAACGCAGTGCGCGCAACAGTTGCGGCAGGGAGTGTCGCGTGAGTTGTTGCAACTTCCAACAGGATATATGTAGAAACTGCCGTCGTTGAGTCAAGGTGCTCGTGTGGAGGGTTGGACTGGTGTCGGTGTCAACCTTAGCAGCTGCAGCTTGTGGTGCTGCTGTCCGTGTTGGCGTTGACAGCCGCCTCCAAGAGGTGTGGTGGATTGGGTACCGGTGCGGGTGCCGGTATTGGTACTGGTCGCAATCCTTACCAACCCCAATTGAATTTTTGTTTCCACTGTACTGTAGCAGCTTATCAAGATACCCTGCCGAGGACGTCTGTTTAACTTAGAAAGGTACCCAGAACCTCGATCAATGGCAGCAGCAGCAACAAGCTATTTAAGAGGAACTTGCATCACTCCATCCGCAGAGGAACAAGCCAGACATTTGGGGTGTTACGTAGGAAAAAAACGTGGTATAGCACTAGGACTCTCTATCAATGGAAGATTCGCCCTAATTTGTTTTCCGCGGCGAGGGGGGCATCCTGGCAAGTGTGTATAGCGCTTCTGGGGGTTTTACCGTTTAGCTTGGGCACTACTGCCCTGCCCAATCTGCTCTAGCGTGGGTGGAAGTACTACGGGACATACATAGACGAAACTCTAGCCAACCTCGAGCTGGATAATGGACCTGGACCCTGAAAATCCAACCCACTGCATGTACGAAGTAGCACGCCATTATCCGACTTACCATTCATGTACTGTAGGATAACTACTCCAAAATATACAGCAGGATCAAGATACAACGAGCTGTCCACATCTGCAGTTTCATCTTCAAAAGAAAATTCAAAATTAGGTCCACGTCACCCAGCATATGCAATGAACGGAACGGCCCCTCTTATTCTAGAAACCGAAATGCCACCATCCGTCCCGGCCTCCAGCGGTAGTTCCGAGCCGCAGACACCCGCTTCTCATCTGTCGTAAGGACGGATATTCCTCTCCAGTTTGGCAAGGGCCAGCGAGTTGTTTTAGGACCTGGCGGGCAACGGAGGAGAAGGTTTGTGCGGTGTGGTGTTGGCGTGCTTACTTTAGGGCTGCAAATACCTTCGCGCTTTCGAGATTCCCTTGGTAGACAACCACTACAAAAGCTTAGCGCGGATTTATCCAGAGACTTTCGGAAGGACGGAGGCACGCAGTTGAACTTACTTACCATAGTCCCCGATGAAAGATTCGAGCTGTCACAATTTTTTCTAGTAGCTTTGGGCAAGGATGGTGCTGAGTGCATAAGCGTATCCTCGTTTATTTTAGCACGTCGTCAGGTTATTATCGTTGACAACATTTCGCGTCTTGACGGTCTCAGAATCAGGGCCGAAACTCGGCTTAGTCAAAAGTTTCTTCCCAAGGCACTTTAGGTACGGGCATTTAGATGCATGAGTTACGTGCAGTAACCTAAGCAGATCACTTAAAACAACACATTGCGAATAACCTTAGTATAACGACTGCCCATACAACGTGGGGCGGTGTTCAATGTATGTTCACCCTTCTGTTGAGTCTTCTTTCACACTGACCAGGGCCACAACCTCTTTAAACAATGACAAGGCCAACTTCTCGAGTTGCAGTAGGCAGCAATATCCAAGACTCGGCTCCACGAACATTGACGTTGCAGTGCCGCATGCAGATGGCCGACAGCGGTCCCGGCTCTTCCTGCAATCCCAGCCGAAGATCATCAAGTTGACCAGGGTATCGGGTCGCGGTGCCGCTAATAAAACTGGAGAATTGTTCACGACTCAAGCATTCTTATCATCCGAACAAGTACCGGCCTTTCATTAGCAGCCGCGGTTATCAACGTGGTATTGCAAGGTATCTCACGCAGATATTACGTATCAGTGGTGTTCATTCCACGTAATCCTTGCCTAGTGTTCTGGATGTGAAAGAAGTGACATTTAAGTTTAAACTACGTGCAGATAAAGGGGAGGAGTGTTATATTCCCCGGTGTCAACATATGAGGCGGTGTACTCGTTAGCAAGATACTAATCTAATGAGTAGTTTGGGTTTATACATCTCATACGGTATTCCTTCGCTCTATACTAAAATTCTAGATTACCGATAATTATACTGACCGCGCGTTCAGTCTCGAGGATTTATCGGGATGTTGTCCGCCATCGATAGTCTTGGATACTAGCCTAAGTTATTCTTGTTACTATCACCGTTACGCTAAGAGAGGGCTGTGTCCTCTTATCGAACTTCTACACGCTTTCCCGACTAGTAAAAACCTCTAACGGTGTCAAAACCCAGCCGCTCCTTCAACCCGTTCAAGTAGTCTCTGAACTTATCCACATATCCAATCCGGCACCCTGTTATATTGTGTCCTCCAGCTTAGTTGCGCCATGAAATTATCCCGACAACGTGCACCCTCAGCACGACAGCTGACATCGATTTCCAGTAGTTAGGGCTGTGCCTGAAGTCTCAGGCTTCGGGTCAAGTAGGTCGAGGCGGAAGGTGTCTCGCGACGTCTTTGGGATAAGCGGGCAGAACACTGTGATTACCTGGCGGGGTACTTAGAGTTCGGCCCTCGTTTGACCAGCCTGGTTCTGGGGGCACGGCCTACAGTAGCTACTCGGATGAGTCAGGATGGGGGGCCACATGAGGTGTCTGGGACTGCTGGATTACTGTGTTGCGGTATTCTCCGTTAACCCTCGTCTTCTAGACCTTTCTTAGGCTGTCCTTGGATTGGGGATAAGGTGATTAGACGCGGATGATTTGGCGTTAGCACAACGCTTAAGAGATCCCCCCAGCATATGATGTCCTCCATCTTCAAGCCGAGGTTTGCGCTCCAGCCTGTAAACAATGATTCCACTTGAATATCATCGACACGCGCTGTACTAAACAGCGCATCAACCCTTTGGTGCGCACAGGGTTATGACAAGCGAGGGTCTAGACCGGCACTGGCGCAAGCTGAGGCAGAGGTGATAACGAAGTGCGCAGCAGGCGATCAAGTCTAGATAATTCTTGACAAGAGTCTGATATTAGCGCATCCCTGCTAAGAATATCTCAATCTCTGGTTTGTAACATGGGATTCTGTTAACACCTCCCCGCGCGTATCGTATTTCCTAGAGTACGTCATCGCAGCGCCTAGCCTGTCAAGACTGACGACCTCGAAATTAGCAGTCGACGGTTCCTTTATCTCCACAAAAATTCGAATGTGGATAGTAGTTGCGAAGAAACGAGCAGGGAAGCGGGTAATTGCGGTGTAAAAACCGTTCGCTGCCGTTAGGTTGAAACTTTTTTGCGATGACAGGAACGCGCAAGCGGCCGACTTTGCTATAGCACATTCGTTCATATGAGCTGAAGAATACTGCTCTGTGCAGTAATTTGGTCAGATAAGCGGCCACCCTCCAGATTTTCATTGATCGCATTGCTACTGGGTCCAGACCTGACAACAGAACCTTGGGAAGCCCTCGTATTTCTCGCTCCAACTCAATAGCTAGCGGTCCGGTCCTTTGTTGATGGAGCCCCCATGGTATCTGTTTATGACGGTGAGGTGATACTGGGTGGAAGGTTACCCGAGCGTGATGACTTGAGATGTTGCTTTTGGTATATATTCAACAGTAGCCACATGTGTTCTGGTTCCGCTGAAAGCGCCAGCGCCAAATTCCCTCTTGACGGGTCAAAAAGCACGTAGTCTAGCAGCACTAGAGTAAATGTAGTGGGCTTTTGGCCGGGAATCCCGGGTTCCCACGGGCTCGACGCAACAACTTCCATGTAAACAAGGTAGCATTGGGGTTCCAGCTCTTGGCTCCTGCAAAGGCGACTCCCGATGTATAGGCGTATGTCGTGATTCATTCTGGTGACAAGGTTGTCACTCTTCTTCTCGTGAACTTTTGAGGTTATTTCGAAATGTCTTCGTTATTCTTGAATAAACTTGCGCAGATCCATCCGTATTCCAGATCCTTCAGTAGCGCAGAATGAGTCTGCTGATGGGTTAAGCCTCATCATGGCAAGTCTTCTGCTGGATATATACGCACGTTACGGATGAGATGGTGGCGAGCTCTGTCCTGAACGTGTCCTGACTGATCGTAAAAGGCACGAGATGTGCTTGCTCCTCTTCCCATACTAAAAGAGCACGACAGGTAAGCAAATATCTAGTCCTGTTAGCAGTGACACACATAAACGGACCAATGTGACTCGCACCATTCCCATCTGCTTGGTTGTCAGCGAAACCATAACCAAGAGAACAAGCTTGGCGGGATCCGCAGTGATCTATTTTCCTATCACCTGCAGATCCCACCTTGCTCTGTCAATTCGACGGAATTTGGACGTCCCTACAAACCTGACTTCTTTTGAACCCTGCGACAAGAGGAATGATCATGAAGAGCCAAAATAGAACAATCAAATTATATTGTTGTTGCGTGAAGAAGAAGACAAGGACCAGTGTTCCAGCTTGCTTATTCACTAATATACATCAAGGGGGAGCCATGGGCGTACCTATTTTCCAAAAGGGCCTGGGCACCCTGGAAAGCGTGCAGCAGCAACGACGGACACAGCTGTCTAGATACGAGCCTATCACCACAGTACACTCTTCATCGTGTTCGCAGCCCACGTGTCCATCATGCTTCCTATGGCCAGCTGCTAGGCACCAGGCACCAGGCACCAGGCATTAGGCACCAAGTACCGCCAGCACTCCTCGCCTTATCAACGCCAATAAGTGCATGAGTTTCCAACCAGCCATTAGGCCATCCCTTGCCCCAGTGGCCTAGTGGGCTGAGACGGCGCAAACCGTCGGTAGGAGTCTGTTTCGTAGGTACACCCAGAGAAGAACCTCTCGACCGAGAGCAAGCAGGCGGCACGAGTTGGGCAGCTCTGCTCAGGTCAAACTTGCTCGAGGTCCATTCCCGGTGTACTGACCTTTTTGCTATTTTGGTTGTTTACATTTCTTTCTTTTTTCCCTTTGTCCTACTGCTTTTTGATAGTGTTGCATGGTGATGAGGCTATTCTCATTGTGCGACGGTGGCATCGTGAAGGGTTGCGCTGCAGGTGCTGCAGCGTCGCTCTGCTGCCCTTCTCCTGAGGTACTTGCATGTTTTCTGTTAGGCAGTTGACACTCAGAGGTTGCAAGTTCGAACCCCATCCAGATCATTCCTTTTGCAACTTTTTTTTTTGTTTTCAAATAGAGGAAGAGGGAGGGATGGTGCAAATCTTCTACCACGTTATCTAACTAGAGCTGGGGTTGGTATTAGGGTAAGGATTATCCGGCTCAAGCTGGTGCAGTGTTTCCAACGATGCCTGACGACATTCTTGGGTGCTTCTCTTTCTTCCATCGCGGTGATACATCATCGCACTTCAAATACATCGACTTCTACACCACACCGCCACAGCATTGCTAGCGATATGCACCAACGAAACTCATTGAATACGATGATCATATATTTCTCCCTTTTCTCTACGCACTACCGGTAGACCACCTATTGGTACTAACAACTTAGAGTGTTCGATAGAAGTAGCTAGAAATAACGATCTCCCTTGTTTATTTTTTTTGAAAGAACTCGCTTCCTCACTCATAAGCGCATCTACATTCCAACACTAGATATCGACAGCCGTTTTCTGGCCATTCCCCAGCGCCAGTATCTCGACCTTCCTTGCAGTGCCTTTCTCCACATCGCTCTTGCCGCCCTCGTCCCCATCTCGATCTCTCCCAGCCCCAACCCCATTACCCTCCTCCTCCAGGACCTTCTTCAACTTTCTCTTTGAGCACCTAGCGTTATACGTGCAAGACTTTTTGCCTCCTCCACATCCTCCCTTTCTCAACATCTGGTCTTCCGGGCAAGCAATACCCCAGATCTCCACTGCCAACGTCCAAACCATTAGTCCCATGGTCAAAGCAATCAGCCGCACGGAGTCGAGTCGAGCGGGAGAGACCGCAGGGAGACAGCACATGATGATAGCCACGAGGATTCGGTTTGCCATCCGCCAGCGCTTAAGAATGTGGCAGTTTATCGGGACGCGATGTTTGTGCGTAAGCGAGATAGCTGTCATGCCCAGCAAAGCGATCCCAAGGCCGACGCAATAGTAAAGGCGTAGGCCGAGAGATACTTCGGGCTCGCTGCGGTTGAAGTAGGTCGTAGTAAGAGTGTCTGCTCCCGGGCCCTTTTCTTGCCCCTCGCTTCCTTGTTCTTCGCCGGTAGCGTGGAATCCGTATTCCGATGCGATCACCATTTTGCTTAATGCTGCAACGCTCAGAACATAAGCGCAAATGAATGGCAGGTGAGCCATCTGCCAAATAAGTGCTGTATGCACACGACGCCGGATGGCATGGACGTAGATGTTGGCGCCGTCTACGTCGAAGTATATCCAGTTGAAGACGAAGGCCTGGACTAGGCCCATAATGGCTTTCCAAAGGAATGGCTGTGTTATGCCATACCCGGCATTCTGGAACATCAGGCCAACGATCCCATATCCAAAGACGAGCGAGACGAATGCATTGGTGCGTTCCACTTTATGCTCAATGTTGACTGGGAGGTATATTTGTCAGAATGGTCTGTAGATACTGCGATCCGGGGCAGCACTGGGCAGAACGGAGAAGATGGACAACGGTAAAAGACGGTCTGGCGTGGGAGAATGCAGCGAAAGGGTAGTGGATAATAGCACATACTCGCAGGATGAAACTCAAAAGCACGCTCGACCCACTTCCCCAGCGAACTAGAATGGGTTCTCAAGTACCTAGACGAGAGCGTTACGGCTGCAGGAGCCAGCAAATCCATGACCAAGGCAACAAATACCAGCGCCAGACGATTCCATAGGGTGACGTGGGTGGACGCAATCCACAGCGCAGCCGGGATTAATATCGACACGGTTTGGAGCATCAGGAACCATTTCACGAGGGGGAGGAGCATAGCCGTAAGAACGTAGTATAGAGCTGTGAAAATACGAGCTGCGATGTAGAAGGCGACTAATTGGCTGTAGGTGTCCTCACCCTCGTGAAAGGTTTGTTGCATGTTGGTTGTGAAACTAGACCGGACTTTGAATTAGACTTGCTAGTTTCAAGATACTTAAAGGCGGAAGAAAAGGACTTGGTTAATAAGATTAGTTGAGAGAAGGGCGTGGGTTGTTACGCTACCTACCCTAGAAGGCATGCGATAATGAACAGAATTTGAAGCCTCTGCAGCACATCGTCGGACTGGAACCAGCTAATGCCTAAGAGAAACGGCATGAGTCAATCTTGACCCTGCATTTACACGATCCGATATCTTCACCTTGTTGCAGATCCGCCCAGATCTTCCAGCTCATGACAAATGTGATTATGAACCGATGCAACTCGAGTCCGTTTGCCTCTTCTGAGGCGCGATCGCCATTGAATGCGAGTATACCGACTGCAAAGTATTTAGCGCGTTTCGATGGATTGAATCAGTCTGATACATATTGTATCTCCGTAGTTTCGTGCCACCCGCTGATATTGCCTTCCCCTTTCTTTCATCACGCACAAACCCAAACTCGGGCAATAGTTGTAGGCATCCATCAATAGGGAAAAGGGGGTAAACATACCATACAACAAATCAAAAAACAACTCGATACTCGTGACCCTCGTTTCCTCGCTCGACCGCCACAGTAACCCGCGATGAAAATACTGCTTAATAACCGGGCGCTGCCACAATTTAACCGTCGTGCCACTCCTCTTTGAACTCTCCCACGTACTAGTTCTCCCATCATCATCATCCTCTCCACCACCACCTCTGTCCTCGAACCCAGCTAACGTACCCTCCCCATCCCCCTCCTTCCCAAACGACAACGAAGACGGCGTCCGTGCCGGTCCATAAGTTCTCAGCACGCTCGCGTACCCGAACCGCTCAAAATTCGCATTCAGCGCCTCGCGGCCCTCGCGATCATCCACCAGCAGCGCTAGCTGACGATCGACAACCTCGAGATCATCGCGCACACGGTCCCAGGCTGCGAACAGTTCTTCATGTCTATTTTTCCCCGCGCCTCCTTCTCCTCCTCCATCCGTCACCCACGCCACGATCTCATCTTTCTCCCCGTCGTCCTCCGCACCGGTATCTCTTCCCCGTCCCAACAGCCTCGCCCTCCTCGCTTCATGGACCCCCCGTAGCGCCCTTAACCCATCCACATGTTCTTCGCTGCCGTGCACCACGACCTCGATCTGCACGGCGCTCGAGCCACTATCCGCCGCATACCTGTCGCGCAGACGCGCCGCCTCGTCCGGCAGCGCGACAACAATGCGTCGTCCGGGGGGGAGGTGGATCGTGGTCAGCCTCCCGACAGAATCCAGGGACCTTGAGGCTGACATGGCTGCGTCGGCAGTATTACCGTTCCGCCGCGGTGTGGTAGCCATCATGTGATGATGTGCAGAAGGCCCTGCCACCAGGAACCCTCAACGGATGGGTGTGACATTGAGGGGGAGGGGTGCAGGTTGTGTGACCTCTTATTTTTTTTCCTTGGTCCCCCTCATCACCGCTTTTGGTGTCCTGCGCCAAGAATTTTCACCGCAAAGTTTGCATATGGACGCTATTGGTTGCTTTGTGGTCGAGTTGCCTTTCAGCTCCTGCGTGGGTTGCGAATGGATGCGGGTGCAGCGGCTGAAGTGAATCGTGGTTCGGCATGTCGTAAATAACGGTAAACCCGTTTGAGCGATTTATCCGTGGCACCTACCGGGAATTACAAAAGATAGAAGGGATGCTATTGGATATTATATTACTACCTGCGTAACGATGCAAACTGCAGACGGTATGGGATACAGAAGATCGTGGGAGGTACCAAATATGAACAAATTGAAAAGGGTAAGCGGAGGCGAGTGAAGCGTGATAACTAAGGTTGGCATCAATACGGTGAGCGGAGACAATACCGTCATTTATGATGAGTCACATCTGCCCAACTTCGATACCTATCGATGATCATTTCATGTACAACGAGAATGTGTTCAGAAGAAAGCGGATAGCCCTCAGTTGTATTGACTCTGATTGTCTATCAATCCATGCTCATCTCTTTGAGCCAGGGAGCTCTGTGTGCTCCGTCTAAGAAAGCCATATCCCTGGCATGCCCCTTGTGAAGCATAATGCGCCTTCCTTGTGATGATAACGATGCCTCCCTGGCATTTATGCGCCGTCCTTGTAGCAAGCTATAACCATAACACCATGTGAAACCTTTGCAGTTCCCTCGTGCTTCCCTTGTGCTTGAAAGGTCCTCCTTCCAGCCGGGAACGCCCTAAAAATGCTACCATGAGAAATAGTCCACCAACTCCGATGCTGTCCGATGCCACCTTGATTGACCTGTGCCGCCTAGAGCCATGCCAGGCTCGCCCCGGGTTTGCTAGCGGCGACGTCCCGAAAACAGTGTTATACGAGAAAGGAAATTTCAGAGAGGAGAGAAATTCCCACGATGATGAGAAATGCCTTAAGCATTGGGATCAATGGTGCGCTGAGGCTTGTAGTTGGGCAACTCATCAAACCACTGCTGCGCTTCGTTGTACTTGTAGGCGTGGAACTCAATGCCGTATGGTTTGGGCTCGAGGGAATAGAGCATGCCCAGGGGCATGTCGAGATCGGCAATACTGTCCTGGGTGAGATCCATGAAGTAGGCCATGAGGACACGACAGATGGAGCGGTGTCCAATAATGACGAGGTGATCCTTGATGCGCTCGATCTCCTTGACCACATCACGGAGCCGACTAATGACATGCAAATAACCTTCGCCTCCGACACCCGGATAGACATAGTGGAGCTTATCCTCCTGGCGTTTCATGAATTCCTTCGTGTGACTCTTGGCGATTTCCTGGTACGTCATGCCCTCGAACTTGCCGGCGTTGAGCTCATTGAGATAATGGAAAGCCTTGACGTCATAGTCTTCATCAGCCTCGAAATACTCCGCCGTTTGAACACTACGCGTCAATCCGGAAGTCCAGATGCAAGTGTTCTTTTCGTCCAACTCACGGTTGAGTTCGGGGTACGGGGGAGATTTATCGCCGGGCATAGGAGGGAAGCTGGAAGCCGCAATCTTGCTCTTTTGTTCCACCAGCCACTCCTTCCGCTTGTGAGAGACGAAGTTGTAAAGTGCCTGCCCGTAGTAATGGCCGCGTTCCGTAAGTTCTGAGTTGCCGCCAATCTTGCCCAGCTCATTATCGCACGATTGTCCGTGGCGCGTGATCCAGATTTGTCGAGGGGCCAGGTTGAAAGAAGCGAGATAGTTGTTAATGTTGGTAGCGAGAAAACCTTCAATGGCATTGAAGGTCACTTTCTTGCCCACATCAATCATCTACTTCATGTCAGTAAGAACTACTCAAGAAAGAAAAGAAAAAGAATAAAAATTAGTCTGGCGCACCTTGATATACTGCATGTTCTTCTCTTCCTCATAATCGCCGAGGGGAACATAGCCGATCTCATACTGAGCCACGCGGGCTCTGAAATCAGCCAGTGACTTGACGGGATCCTTGTCTTTATAGTCTGGACCAGACAGCTTCAGACGTATGTTGGCTTCGAGAATCTGGAATCTGTCAGCGGTGCATCTTCAACTTGCGACAATTAGAAGAAGAAAAAAAAACTCACATCCTTATTCTGGCATACGCTCTCAATGAAAAGAACGCCAAGCTTAGGCTCCCGCTTCTTGACAAGATCGAACATCCGCTGACGGCGCTCAATTGTGCTGTTTGTGGCGTCGAGAATGCCCACAGCACCACCCTGGTGGAGCAAGTAGTGAAGAAGCTCATCCAATGTATCATCAGCCAACTGCTCCCGAAACTTAGAAGCGGCATCATTATTGGGATCAAAAAAGCTGGCTGATTGATCCATGGGAACTGAATCAGTCTGATTAAGATCAAGTGCATCAGGCTCCCGGTGATCAGGTGATTCAGCCGGGTCAGTCGAAGACAGGGCACCGTTGAGAAGTGCATGGGCCGCACGTGCCGGATCCGGGTGCTCAGCCGATGATTCGGTGTGCGGGTGTTGGGGGGAATTTCCGGTAGCAGCCACACGACGACGGCTGCCTACATTGAAGATGCGAGTGTTGTGTTGCTGCCACGAAAAGTAGCGTTTGATTTTCTTGGTGATATATGATTTGCCCCGAGCTGGGAGGCCCACCATGATGATGACAAGCTTGGCAGCCACATCGCGATCAGCTATCTTACCATCTGGCGAGACATTGGAACGGGTCATGCCCGGGATGCTCAGCGTGGTGGCATGAGGCCTGACCCGAGGGGTTTGACCTCCGGAGTTCTGTCGCTTGGGAGGAATTCGAGGTGAGGTTGACGCGGTTGATGCGATACTGCTGCTCGAGAAAGGTGACGTATCCTTCACTGGTCCGTTGTGATCGTAAATCTTCACTTTGGATGTACCGTCATTGATGGCAAGCAAAGCATTTGTCAACGACATCGCGTTCGATGACGGAGGTGAGGGAGGTAACATCGGGGGCGGCATCGTCAGCTCGCTACACCCCGAAGCCAGACCCCGCAATGCAGGCGAGCTGCGCAACATAACATTGGAGGGTGAACGGGGTGCGGGAATGCTTGGGTTAGAAATAATAGACGATGGCTCCAGAGAAATGATGGTAGAATATGTTGGTCCATTCATATTCAATGCGCGCCCGTTCTCTATCGATTTGTCGGTTGTGCCTGCAGGCACAGATCGAGGCACCTGTGCCGCTGGTGACACGCGGTTGGCCATGACCAGTCGCGCAAGAATACTGCTTGGCGGGTCGTGATGCTGGCTCTGGTAGTAATTTTGTTCTTGTTGTAATTGTTGCTTTGTGTGTCTTGATGAGTCGTAATCTTGGAGGAGGGGAGGGAATGTTAGCCAGAGATCAACTTAATTAGATTTGCATTTTACGTGTGAAGAGTTGCATGCAGCTCCCGTAAGCTTCCGCTAAGAAGATACTAAAGATTTGCCGATACTACCGAAGACTAAGAAACTCTGCGATAAAAGTTAAGTGACCGTCATGAGCAGAATTTGGCCTCGTCGAGATCTTGGTTCCGGGCCTAATTGCGCCGGTCCACTTCGGGGCTCTTGTTTTCTGTTGGTAGCGTGGGTGTTGCAGTCATCACTTGAAGTACTACTGTGTAATAGAGAAGATGGCAGGTACGCGTCTCAGGTATAGCTACATACCGTACGGGTAGTTTGGCTGTGGCCGGCTATTGATGCGAACATGCAAACATCAAGAGAACTCAAGAGAGTGTAGAAAAACAGAAATGCGTCAACGAGACATAGAGCGCAAACAAACGAGTTACCCGGGATGACAAACCGAAAGAATCTTCTCCGACCTTTGCACTTGCACGGGCATCAGCTGTAAAGTACAACTGAAGGTTTGTGATAACATGGATTCATGAACCTAATGACAAACCGCGCAAGTGAACAACACATAAGATAGATACCGGTACTAGACTTACTCTCTTTGGCGTTCTGCCCAGACTGGTGCTGTAACCAAGTCGTTGTAAGAGCGCTTGACGTCGGAGCGACGAGATGCTCATCGACAATACTGAATATATGCATGCTGCAAGAGGTTTGCCCGCAGGTGCCCGAAGCCCTGGGCTGCACCCTATTATTCTTGAAGAGGTTTAGAAAATCTTGTTGATCCTGCTCTGGAACGTTTTCAATGCCGTCAGTTTATCTACAGACGACCGCCGATAAACGGAGCTCGAACGTCACTTCCGCCACCAAACGACGGCAGCGCTTTTATCTCTTTCGCAAGGGTCTCGCAGCGGGTATTATGGAGCAGATCTCCCAACAATGGCCGGAGAGAAGCGGGAATGGCTGTGCAGCGCGCTACGGGTCAAATCAATGTCGAACACCTGAAAAAAAAATCCAAGTTGATGGAATATGAGTCGTCCGGTAGAGTGATGCCGCAATTTCATTAATCAAATCCCCAAAGGTGAATCTTACGGCTACCTACTGCTGCACCGTCTTTATAAAGAGCAACTCAACAACTGTCACAAGCGATCAGGAGCCACAATTCGATACAGGACGGCATGTACAACAGAATGACAGGCAAGTCTCGCATACGCAGCTGTGCTAGCCCTGAGAATGCGCCAAGCTATGATGATACGGTGCCTGCTCTACATGGAAACAGCTTCCTCTGCCGAACCTTCTCCAGAAAATGGTTCTCTGCTCACTGTGGGGGTCCATCCCAATGCTGCGTCTGAAAGTACCCGAAAGGTTCCTTGAGTAGACTGCTGCTGCGGTGCGCTCGTGCGCCTTGCCTCGTAGGATACTGCACGAGTACAAGATCATACTCAAATCCACGACCACAAGACCAAAGCTGCCGGATCTGTCGCACCTCAAGCTTGTAACGAAGCACAAGAGCCCCTGAGGCCTCGTCTGTTACCTGTATTGGACGTCCCCGTCTTGGAGTTCTGGATATTCGCCTTGGCAATTGCATCAAATTCGCACCGGGAAGTCGTACCGGTAACACCTACTGTGGGTCGTTCAACATTGGCGACAGTAGCATCTCGTAGAAGCCAATCGTAGCCGTTTTGCATCCCCGATATTACTCCGACATGTCTGGGTACATAGGAATAAGCAGAGGCTCAAGGAATCAGGGCGACGCGTTGTTTCATAAGCTATAAAATGCCTGGCGCACAATTGAATCTTGGCAGTCTACGCGATTGTTCCGGGCGACGTGACACTGCCCCAAATCGTCCCCCAGAAAAAGAGAACTTTGGACAGCGGGCGCGTATTGAGACGCAAAGCAGCTGGGCAAAGGCGAGACAGCCTTGCAAATACCCCGAGGACCTCGAGCTTAGTGCTCTGCACTGGTTGGATACCAGTACCGTACGTCAGAAGAGGCACGTGGAATGTGGCTTGGCGTTGATAGCGAGAGAAATGTCCACGAGGTCGGGTTTCCAGCTGCCATAGGTCGCGAGCAGCTCGCAGTCACCACAATACATGCTGCAGCGGCGCATGTCTGGCCCTTTTGTTTATTTTTATTTTTATTTTTTTTTGTGTGGTCTGGCATGGGATCTGGGACGTCACCGTATCTAGGATCTACGATGCTTGGAGTCTTCTATGATACAGATCGCATCTGCGATGAGCAGCCGCGAAAGACTCCATGCAATCTTGCACAATGCTGGCACCCAAAATCATTTTCGTACCGACCGTACCTCGTTATCCCATTGCGTCGTGAGGTATGCGTTCCCCTTCTAATTGTGTCGAACTGACAAACATGGCAAGTCGCTGGGACATGAGTCTCACATGTGCGGCCAACATCGCTTGGCTCAATCGAAAGGGCATTTGCCAAGATGTCAATCACCACACGGAATACCAATTGACCACTGTCAACTGCGATGGGATAGGGATGGGAGAAAAGTGAGGCGGTACAAAAAGCCATGACGAGTATCGAAATCAGCATTTGTATGGCGTCTTGTCCGGCTTGGCTCGCTCTTGATGTCCTTCTCCTGCAACTCAACTGCGACACCGGAGCAATGATCAGTTGGTGCCTGTCAGTCTTGTGTTGTTCCTATGCGAGTGATATCCGTCTTACCGGACGGAAGGAGAACAAGCGCCAAAACTTGGCGGCGTTTTCAGTCTTCTCCAGTGGCTTCAGTACTTGACAGCAGCCAAAAGGAGCGACCGCGTCAACCTCACCCATCTGATAACTAGCGGATAATCTTGTCCCTGGACTTTTGTCAGTGTTAGACTGCAAGACTCTGGCTGTGGATGTTCAACACATCTACAATACAATGCATTCGGTGGGATCCACACGATCTGATCGCAGGTCAGCGCTGGGGTGGTGACCTTCGTCAGTATGGGTAATGCGCCTACATGATAGAAAGAGTAGCGCTGCCAGACCACCAAAGAAAAGTTCACCAAATATGACATGTCTGGATCCCGGGGTCTGTAGGTAGTACAGTAGTGCCCGCGGCGTCCAAACGCGAAAAAATGATGGTTACGCTGCCAAGTCACCGCAGTTGCAAGAGGCGGAACCGGCCTATCTGCCAGTAGGAAAGGATTTTGGCCCTGCGCATCGACACAACTTCGGCATCGTTCCATGCAGAATACCGTCACCGGGAGGCAGACCCGGCACTTCACGTTTGTCACAGCGCCCTAGCTCAGCATCGCGAAACAATGGAATTCCATCAAATATGAGGATCATTTCAAACCGAAGCTTTCCTACATCTGTTGTCACGTACCTGAAGCCGGGAATTGAAACTAAGAGGATTGTTGCTCAGGTAAGTACCTACACGACGCTCTGCTTCGGATTTCTCAATTTTTCTGTCACAGGAAACGCCGAAGTTTAACCTACGGCTGTTTCGTTGTGACTAGAGCACACACCGTAATCCTGCTGTCAAAATATCTATCAGCTGTGCTGCAGGTATTACAGAGACTCCATCCGTATCGTCTGTCTTTCCACATCTTTCAGTAAAGGCCTCAGCTGGCACAAGCTGGATCGAGAGGGTTCTTCCATCGCGTTGGACTGGCGATTTTGCTGATGGTTGAGAAACTGCTGTGCCAAGGTGATCTTTACCGACCGCGCCCGGCTCCCGCCTGTTATCGCAGCTACCGCAAGCTTGGAGTTTGGCGGGGAATCCTGGTGAACATCATGCGACCCCAAAATGTCTTACACAGCACTGAGGAGGCATGGCAAAAAAAAAACCAAGCGAGAACCCGCTTTGCGGCTTGCCTTAACCGGGAATTGAATGAACACCTCGGTATTCCCAATTCTACGTTTATTCGTAGCTTTGACTGGGATATTCCCCTAAATCAATGGATCCACCACACCTTATCAAAGGCGCACACCGAGGATGAGGCTAAGAATTGAGCTGACCTTGATGTTGTGACACGGCTACTGCTTTCTGTTGTAATCAAGAGATCAAGAAGATGCAGACAAGTAAATGAATGAGACCCCAACTCCCCAGTGCGTGTATGACACGAGCGTATGGATACACAGTAGGCAACCAAGCCGCTGGGCTCGCCTCTGAGGCACATCAATGCCAGAGTGGACTGACTCGGGGAAATCGCATACTGTCTACACAGTACCGGTACCTGCGCTAATTGGACGATACCCGTGGTATCCTTAACAACCTCATCAGCTGAGCAATGGGACATTTTCAAATCCATACCCAACTTGGAAGGTCAAGGCAAGCGAGCTCCACACACTTCCACGGGACCTAGAAATCAAGTGTTCGTCTAGAAAGAATCGGTGATTGTTCTCTAAGCCAAGCATGGTGTATCTGCCGTACATAGTATTCGATGGAGTTAGGGTTCGAACGGCTTGCCTTTCCATGCTTTCAACAGGTGGTAACTGACCAATTATACGTACTAGCCGAAGCCCCCTTGCTATGAGCTTCAGATTCACGTGATGTATATTGGGCACCGTGTGCTATGATATGCCATTGGTGTTTTCCCTCACAATGTGCTGGTCAACAGCTGGTTTTGCCCAACAGTGGGGCAAACAGTGTCGGACATGACCGACTTAAAATTACTTCTTACGGGCCAAAGCATGGATCTACCTTACCTAAATTTCTACCACAGTAAGACCGCCTGTCTGACCGCAAATTGAAGAACCCTTCTGTGGTAGATGGAATTGACCTCCCCACAAGCAGGTCTCCCCACGCCTGCGACCATGCTGGCATAAGCGAAGAACCAAGCCAGCCCACGAACTCCGATTCTTCGCTTTTTTTATGATATTGCAATAGTGGGTTATCTGCCGCGGGGAAGCTAACCCCCGTAACCGCAGTGGGTTTGAGGCGCTATCGTTAGGGGTCGGATGTGTGACATCATTACTTTGATGGGAGGAAAAACTTCGAAGCCCATGTAGGAGATTACCGGAGTTTAGCCTACCTCAGCATAGGCACCGCCATACCACTTTGAATGCAAATATGAATTCAAATCAAAGCCAGAGCTTTATTGGTATTTGTAAAGATGAATCGATCAAACCAAGTGCTATCTATCACTCTTGTAGTAGAAGGTTGTCAGATGTTGGTAAAGGCGTACGCATTCGGGTGGTAAAAGATGGCATTGGATGAAGTGTGTCGATCCAGAAGATCGTACACTTGGGTGGGCATTGCCCATCTATTTATCTACCATAGATGTCTATCATGGTCATCGTTGCCTACCACAGTCATTGCTTCCTTATTCCCGTTTCCTGCCTTGGTCATCGCCTAGATGCCGTTGACTGGATTGTAAAAGATGTCAATTGAATTGTATGCCCGCGCATTTGTATCGAGGTATTGGTTTGAAGGGAATGAATCCATGGTCTAAATACGGTGATCTCTTAGGAGGTACTCTAGCTTGAGAACCTTTCCTCCGGCCTGAATATCGGGAAGAAGGAACCCTTCGATCCATACAATATCTGCCTAAGCACTGTAATTCCTTCTCTTCCAAGGGATTTCCTAGTTCAATACTCAAGCACCCGCGAATTTTTTGGGCTATCCGGTTCGTTCAGGGGGCATATGCAAATGCGGACTGGACGGTACAGTAGACAGTAGGGCCCCCCTACTGTACTGTGTAGGAGGGGTGAACTCCATGCACATTTTCTTCTCGCTTTACTGTATCATCATGCAGTTCAATCTTCCATGTCAATCTCCCGCCCGCCCGTCTGCTCCGGGAAAAAAACCCCATGGGGTTACGGCGCCGTTGGGCCGCATGCCGTAGCAGCGTTGGCCAATAAAACGGCCTCTAACCTGATTGTGGCGGCACCAGCGGAGAATTCTTTTTGTGCAAACTATAGTGACTGATGGATTTTCCTGTGTGCATAGTTGTACACAGTGTCACACAAGGCCCCGCATCAGAAAGATGAAATTTCTTTTGTGGGTTTATTGCGCGCTGTTTTAAAGCACAAACCGCTCTTATGGGGAAGGCATAAAATTGAGTGAAGGAACATACCTCAGCCGCCGATACCGGCGAATATTGATTGCTGACATAAACTTGAAGACCCTGCAGAGCAAGCATGTCGTCATTTCTCTGCACTGCGAATCATGAATTGTATGCGGAGCCAATGTGGAAAGAATATCGTCCCATATCGTTATCGATAACCATCCTTGTCTCGGATACCCACAGCATGCAATAGCAGCTTGGCATCCAGGAACAACACCAAGCTCAAGCGGTTGGACGATCGCGACTTCCAACAGTACACTTCACCCGAAAAGTCCGTCAACTTCAGCTTCCGCGCCGGCCAAAGAGCCCTAAGCTTTCACTTTCGCTTGTCCCCTTCCACCATTCATTCGTATTTCTTTCCTCCGCACACTTGTTCTTCTTTCCATACAATAAGGTCTGTCCCATTAACGCTGGCCCAGAAGCCACCTGCCTTCAGATCTTTAGAGGACTGGATCAGGAGCCCCACGGTCTGACAGGGAGAAATAAGAGCAATCAAGAGAACTGATACCAACAACAGTTTTTCCACTAGTCAATCTCCCAGCCGTCTGCACGCCTTCGGTTTTTACCTACCCGTCATCGAGACTTCCGCGGAGGCAATCGCGGACCTATAGCAGCTGAACTAGCCGTCACTAGTCGCAACTTCTTTATCGACACCTCCGCAAATTTGCATCTTGCCCTTTGCATAGAGCTCAGTCGGTCGTCCTTCCTGGAAATATCCTCCTTGATTCCATCCACCATTCGCGTCTTCACTCGGACGCATGACGTGTCACGACCATTCTTCCTCTCCGACACAGCTCAATTCTCAACTAACTTTGGACAACAAAGTCTTAAGATCGCAGCCATTAACCCTTACTCTTGGGATGGTTCTTTGTTGATAAACAATCCACTTCAGTCTACTCATAATCCGCCACTTGACCAGGTTTTCCCGGTGGCTTCTTCATACTGCTAACCCCCTTTTTTGTCATTGATTTGACATTATATCAGTCTCTCTCGACTTGTCGAACATAGGTCCTCCAGGACAAGTTCCAACCCTTGATCCGCACCCTCAAGGTATCCTCAATCCTTGTTGGCGATATCCGCTATGAACGAATCTATGCAGGAAGTTGTCGAGACACTCGACCCGGTCTCAGGCAGTATCATTCCTGAGACTGTTCATCCTGGGACTCTTATACCCCTGAAGACCACGCTCGAACTGCGTGACAACTTGAGCCTGGGTCAAGTCTATGTTACCCGGACCCCTACGAAATTGGCCAACGATGTGGTCAAGTAAGTGGCTCATGTTCTTTTCTGTCTTTTTATTTCTTTCTCTTTTACTCTCTTTTTTTTGAAAAAAAAAAAAAACCAATCAAATTTTTCACCAGATCGAAACAGTACTGATGGTTCATTTTATAAAGTCTTATTCGAGATTTGACTGGAGATGACACGGCTAAGAGCCTACCTCATCTACGCCGATGCTCGAAGCCGAGCGATCTACCGTACCATCTGAAAGTCAAGTTCATGAATGATGGAGCTTTGGGACGCTCAGTTCACACAGGAAAATCGCAGTACTTGTATGTGATGGTCGGTCCGGTTGACTTGGTGGACTATGGCAAGCTGCTCGAGGGCTTGTCATCGATTAAGGGAATGAAGGATGAAATTTTTCTGGTCCAGATCGCCATCCCAATTCTTTCCCCTACCTCGCAAGTCCAAGCCAATATGTGGTCTCAGCAGTTCTGGCAGACGGTCTACCGCAAGAACAATCCCCTTGGCCCTCATCCTAGCCACATCTGTCGTACTACTACTACGATTGATCGAGACGCCGACGTCTGGATGAATCTCGCCCAGAAGGTGGCGAGAGATGCCGGTCGATCTGGCTTTGGCGAATCTGTCGGAGCTGTTATCGTCAAGCGGACTCTACCGATTGAAAAGAAACCCGACGTTGTCAAGACGGATCCCGCCAAGGTCGAAGGTGATGGTTTGGAACCGGCCACTGCCGATGATGCGACTGCCAAGTCTAGCACCAAGGGGGATAATGATACGGCAGTTCAGGGAGGAGAGTCAGCCAACCAGGGTGCCGCCAATCAGGATGCAGTCAATCAGGATGCAGTCAATCAAGAACCTGCTAATCAGAGTCCCGAGAACGTAGCCAATGAACCCGAGGTAGAGCAGAAAGAAAAAGTGGAGATTGTGGCCCTCGCCGGCGATGCGCGCTGGTACCGACAGGAGCGTACTGGTCATACTGGCAACCCCATGGCCCACGCTGCCCTTCGTGCTATCAGCATGGTAGCGCAAAAGCTCGTTCGTCACGAGAAACGAGAGCCCGCGGCTTCGAAACCTATCCTGGAGTTTGAGGCTTTCCAAGACAAGCCATTGACTGAGGATGAGCAGGCCGTTTTCGACGCGGACCACCCCTCCCCTGACGGCTACCTGTGCCATGATCTCGAGCTCTACTTGACCCATGAGCCCTGCACCATGTGTTCGATGGCGATTCTACATTCGCGTATGGGCAGAATCGTATTTCGCCACCGCATGCCCCTGACTGGTGGCATGAGCTCCGAAGATCGCGGCTACGACTTGTGTGGTGGTCATGGTTCTTCATTCATCGACGAAAATGGAGGTTGTGGCGGCGGTAAAGGCCTCGGTCTTCACTGGCGCAAGGAGCTCAATTGGAGCATGTTGGGTTGGGAGTGGGAATCTGACTTGAATGAGCGATTCATTCTCGACCCACATCTCCATGCTTAAGTGGAGATCAGTACGAAAGAAGAGCATAGGTCCTAGGGATTACGAGAGGTTTTTTCCCCGAGTAGAAATTACCCTTTACGTTATCAGATGGAAGTGCTCAGGATGGCGTTGTTTTGTTTTATGAGGCGCACAAGGAACTTCGGATTTGGGCAGCATGGAAAGGACAGCACAGCACAATGTGTCACATCACAGCACATCAGAGCATAAAGCACAGGAGAGCTCCGGCGTTACGAGGCAGGTCAAGGTCAGTTCGACCAAAGCAGCATTAGCATTATCCCAGGGCATGACACGCGGATGGATGGATGGATGGATGGTAGGAACGGACCGGAACGGATAAGTACAGTACGGACTACGGAAGCAGACATGGCATGATTTCAATGCTTTTCTTGGAGGAACATTTTCACGAACGGTTGCTTTGCTCAATGATAGGGAGGACATGGCATGGAGTTGCAGGAGCACAAGGACATAGGAGGGTACACAAGGGAACCAGGGTAATGATATCTTCGTGAAGGGCTTGAGCTTGATGGATTTTAAGAAAGGGGGCTTGTACTGTACTGTACATACTTGCACTTAAAAATGCAAAGACGTAGGCGTCAGATGAACTGGCCGAGAATCGAAGCTCCAGGCTTCGCATTGCCCAAAATTGTGTTGTTTACGGTATCAAGCTCAAGCAGCCATCACGTAGCCGCACCGTAGGGAATACAGTACTCCGCCTTTGACCGGGACTAAGCACGGTTCGTAACCCCTGCATTCATACACGATCCCACCACCAACATCAAGCACCAGCCGCACGATACCACGATAATAGTCGAGCGACCATAACAAAGAAAAATCAGGTTCATGCGTGTATGCGATCGCACTCACATACGAATATCTTACGCTAGACGCGCCCGCTGCTAGACACTGGGATGGGACAATAAGGAACCAGACTGCTTCGGACGAACCCAACTCGAAATTATTGCACCACTTACAGCACCTCCTCCTCCACTCCTCCGCGCCCAACATGCCAGCAGCCAAGACTGGCAAGCGGAAGCGGGACGACACCGTTGGGAAATACTATGCGGTGCGAGCCGGACATAAACCAGGCATCTACACGGTCTGGGCGGACTGCCAGAGACAGACTGCGGGCTTCAAGGGGGCTTCGTGTACGTCTTTTTGTTTTGTTTTGTTTTGTTCTTGGAACCCATCTACTTCTCTACGTAGCCAGCTGATCATCAAGTCAATGCTACCCCCTTACAGTCAAGAAGTTCGAAACCCGCAAAGATGCCGAGGCCTTCATGGCTGGCAAAGCTGTCGCGTCGGCTGCGCATAACCTCAAACCGCAGCGGTACTACGCAGTAGCGGTGGGCCACACGCCGGGTATTTTCACGGACTGGGGCGAGGCGCAGCAGTCGGTTACGGGCGTCAAGGGGCCGAAGTACAGGAAGTTTGATACGAGGGAGGAGGCTGCGGCGTATATACGAACCCATGGGAATGGTGCGGGCGTGGAGGAGGGGGAGGAGGATGACGATGATGATGAAGAGGATGAAGATGAGGATGATGATGATGGTGGTGATGGTGAAGAGGGGACTGGGCCGTCGGAAAGGAAAAAGAGTAAGACGGATGATGGCATGTTGTGCGTTTATACGGATGGGAGTAGCTTGGCGAATGGACGGGCAAATGCGGTCGCTGGGGTTGGGGTGTTCTTTGGGTTTGGAGACGCCAGGTATGTCCTTTCCTTTTTACGTTACAATCTACCACTTTTTTTTCCCGATGTGGACAACAACGACGACAACAACAACGACAACAACAACGACAACAACAACGACAACAACAACGACAACAAACCACAAGAAACTAACCCATCACCACCCCATACAGAAACATATCCGAAGGACTCTCTGGCCCCGTCCAAACCAACCAGCGCGCCGAACTCAGCGCCATGCTCCGCGCCCTCCAACAAGTAGTTCTGGATCAAGACATGCGCATAATCTCTGACAGCGCCTACTCCATCTCCTGCGTCACGGACTGGTACCGCAGCTGGGAGAAGAACGGGTGGAAGACCTCCAAAGGCGAGCCTGTCATGAACCAGGACCTGATCCACGCGATTCGCGCTGCCATTGTCGAGCGCGACAATCATGGGACCCGCACGCTGTTCAAGTGGGTCAAGGGCCATGCGACGGATGCGGGGAATAAAGCGGCGGATGCGTTGGCGGTGGAGGGCGCGAGGGGCACGAGGGGGAATATGAGAGCGTGAGGATGGAGGGAATAAATGGGTCGGTCTTCTTGCAAGGCGTTTGGGTTTGGTTGGTTTTGAGAGGACTTGGCGTTGGTGGACGAGTAGCGAACAGGTAGCGAGTGATGTTGTGTTGATATCATTGCTGGTTTATTTCCTAGATGGTAATTCTTCTCTCTTGACATGGGGTATCATTTCAATGCAGCGTATCTACCCTTTGACCTCATTCATGTGCACTGCGAAGTGCCCAGGGTATGACTGTAACCGGGGTGATTTCCCTATCATTGTGGTATCCCCATCTCGCGGAAAGTATTTCCTCTAAATGCACTTTTCAGCACCTTTGAAACTTGCCTGGGTTTGGATGGTCAGATATTAGTCGCAGCCACCGGACCTTCCATCGAATGTGAGGCTTTGAACTAACCCAGTAGACTACTGTAAGTTTACCGGCCAGGACTAAAACCGACAAATCTGGCTTTAGCCCCTCCGTTCCTCAGAGAAGTACGAAGTTTGAAAGATCACAGCACGTGAAGATACCATCGATAAAGACAATTTTCTGCTCTAGCGTCGCAACCGCTGCGATCAAATGACGTCATTTTAAGACTGGAATCTCACCGCCGCAAACGATACCGATTAAGTAAATCGCGCCAAGAGGGAGGTGCGCGTGCCGATATCGCGCTCCACCCCTTTTTCCTTTGACGATCCAAAACACACGGTGAGTTTTGAAACCTTCATAACTCTGTGGGGCTACTTTGCTCATTGTATGAACCCTGCGCTCCTTCCTATCGTAGAAATCACTTTACACAGTTTTTCATGCCCGGGAGCAGCAGTGTTTCGGCATTTCTGCAGCTTGTTCACGTTTACCTGGGCCAACCAAGTAACAGCGATTCACTGTTGTATCACCCACCGCTCGTCTGTCTATTGCCTATCACGTTCTACCAAAGGAAGAGAGTGTGAAAATTGTAAAGCGAAAAACCGGCGACTCTGTGGGTCTTGGAGCAGCATCCTCAATTTTTCCATAAGTCCTCTGGCTCAGTAGCATAAGAAACAACGTATTTCGACGAGCTCTCGCTTTCGCGAGAAACGCATGAAGTCTTCTAGGACCTCACTTCAAAAGTGGCTTCCTGCCAGCAAAGAGAACAAAATCGACCAAATGGTTCAATAACATTTGCCGAAACGCGTCCGGCGGATCACTCTGGCGAATGGCTAGCCTCGCGCATTATTGGGGATAAGCACGACGACAATAAGCATAGCGATACGGCTCAACGACTTGAAAAACACGGCGGTAGCTACGGCGAGGGTATCACTTGAGTGGATGAGTTTCAGGGTTGATAATCATAAACAGTGGTTACTACGTCTTGTAACTTCAAGGGGAACGCTGATACGATAGACTCCCAACTCTCGACTGTTGACTCTCGCATAGAAACTCGTGATTGGAAGTTGGCAAACAAACTGTCAGCATGCCTACTCTCGCACTAACGGGCTTCAATATCTGTTGCTCGGTTTTGGGAGGCTTCATCAGCATCTTTGGGCTGGTGTCTTATTTGCTTAAGGAGGAATTTTACCTCTCCGAAGCCCGTATGTGCATATATCTCCCTCTGTAGCAGTATTGCTCTGATCCCCAGATATTGGATTGGGAATGAGTAGATTTTGTATTCACTATCGCTACATTGATGACAAGTGAGCTGGCTAATGTACGAGACCAGTCATCTCCCTACTGTTCGGAGTAGTCTTCTCTCCCTACGCAACAAACTTCATCCGACCCCTCGAATATGCTCGAGGTGATGAAGAGAATCTTAACAACATCACGCTCTACTTCAGCCGCCTAGTCCTCGGCGTGCAACTCGTGCTGGCTGGAGTCCAACTGCCCAGCAAGTACCTACAGCTACAGTGGAAGCCTCTGTCCCTTCTGCTCGGCCCCGTCATGACGGTAATGTGGCTCATGACGAGCCTGCTGGTCTGGGGCTTAGTACCTTCATTGCCGTTTCTGCATGCGCTGGCTGTGGGGGCTTGCATCACACCGACTGACCCTATCTTATCCAATGTCATTGTTAAGGGGAAATTTGCGGACCACAACGTGCCTAAAGACTTGCAAAAGATTATCATTGCGGAGTCAGGCGCTAATGATGGGTTAGGATACCCATTTCTGTTTCTGGCGCTGTATTTGATTCGCTATGTTGATGGTGATCAGGCAATCAGCCCGGGAGGCGTGGGAACTGCAAGTATGTATTGTTTGTTCATCTTCCTCTCATTCGCTTGTCAAAAAGACAAGAGTGGCCTCACGATGCTTTCACTCGACTAGAAAGAGGCTAACAGGCTTCTCATATCAGTGGGAATGTGGTTTGGCGAGACATGGGGCTACGAGATTATAATCAGCGTAATCTACGGTGCCATCGTGGGCTGGCTAGCCAACAAGATGCTGTATGTTGCCGAGGAGCGTGGATGGGTCGACCGCGAGAGCTTTCTTGTGTTCTCCTTGTCACTCGCCCTGTTCATTGTGGGAACTTGCGGCATGATTGGGAGTGACGATGTGCTGGCGTGCTTCATTGCGGGGAACGTGTTGACATGGGATGATCGATATCGACTAGCAACCCTGGATGAGGTTCGTGATATCCCTCCCTCTTTAATTTGCTATTGATGTTTAGAGTTGCTCACGATCGTTTTAGTAAATTTCCCCACTCCTCACTCACTATTCCCCCCCCTTCCCCCCCCTCTTTCCCGCTCGTGAGCGGAGAAGCCTTGGACTTGTCAAATATTTAACAATTCACCATCAGTTCTCTCCAACCAACCATCGACATGCTCCTTAATGTAAGCATCTTCCTCTGGTACGGAGCAGTCTGTCCGTGGCCCTCCTTCCTGCATAACGATGCGCTGTCACTCGGGCGCCTCGTAGCCCTCTGCATCCTGATTTTGCTGCTGCGGCGACTACCCGTCATACTCGCCTTCAAGTCCTTCATCCCCCAGCTCAAGAACTACAAAGAGGCTGTTTTCATGGGCTTCTTTGGGCCCATCGGTGTCTCGGGCGTCTTCTACCTGTACATAACGCTTGAGTACACGAGGGAACTTGAGAAACAGAGCGGAGAGGGAGAGAAAGAGGCGTTGAAGTTATTGAGTGATACTGTCACTGTGGTTGTTTGGTTCATGGTTGTTAGTAGTTGTGTATGTGTGCCTGATTCTCTATTAAATTTGTCCCCTGCCCCATTCTCTTGAGTATGTCAGCCTTTAGCTGTCGTTAAATGACAAGAATCTCTATAAACTTTCCGAAAGCTTTCGCAACCGCTAATCCCCACATACTACGGACACACCCAACACAGATCGTGCATGGCCTCAGCATTCCTGTTGGAAAATTAGGCCTCTCTCTTCCTCGCACCATTTCGCGCACGGTAACTATCTCCCGCCCCCTCACCTTC
The DNA here is from genome assembly GCA_025802455.2 of Iodosphaeria phyllophila. Taxonomy (NCBI): domain Eukaryota; kingdom Fungi; phylum Ascomycota; class Sordariomycetes; order Amphisphaeriales; family Iodosphaeriaceae; genus Iodosphaeria; species Iodosphaeria phyllophila. Next base: position 14,891 of record JAOYMO020031630.1, on the reverse strand, counting down.
AACACCAATGGCACACCCGTCGCCACCACAGCCAACGACAGCCGCTCCGCGACCGCCGATGCCCTGCCTCTCGACTCCGCCTGCAGCAGCCGCCGGAAGAGGAACAGCAGTCTCCCGGGCCTGGGAACGATCTTGTCCATCAGTTTCTCGGGCAACACGCCACCAGGACCGATTTTGCCGGTCAACCATGCGCCTGTTCAGTCGCCACAGTCACCGAGGACGAGGTTCGTGGATGGTAAGGGGAGGCTCGATCTGCATAAGCCGGCAGAGGCTGGGGCTGGGGATGGAGAGCATGTTGGGCATAGTGGCCAGAGAGGGGAATTGGGAGGTGAAGGTAGTCAAGAAGAGGAAGAAGCGGCGAAGGCACATTCGCCTGCTCAGTCAAGTGCTCAAGATACTCCGCCTGTTTCTGGACATGAGGATGCGCACCATTCGGTGTGATTCGGTCGCTGCGTATCTTGCCAAGGGGTTGCGTGAGTTTCACGGCCCGTCCCTACGCTGTGTGACACAGGTTGAAGAATTAGTGGGGGGGTAAAGGGAGAAAAGATGGGAGGGGCAAATGTGTTGTGATATCGAGAGAAGCCAGCGAATAAGGAAATTTGAAGAAATCTCGATCAACGGAATCATTCCCTGGTTGGCACGGCTTTCTTATAAAGTGGACTGAAAGAAAGGGAGATAGAAGGTGGCAAGACGAAGTGGGATGTGGAATGATCTGGTGACGCTATAGTTGGGAACGATAGATTGAACATGCTGACCTTCTCTGTTGGATCCGCGTCATCGGCTTTCAGAGTTGGCGCAGATAGGCAGTGCATATTGTCCGCAATGCAAATCCGTACTCTCTTTTACAGGATTCTGTTTCTGGACTTTGGATGTGATCATTCTGGTTCGTGAACCAATCCATTATCCTACAATTTCCCTCAACTTCTCCAATGCTCTCTCGAATTCTGACTTGCCCGTCCCTGCTGCTAACCAGTTTGATAGCTTGTCTAGGTCTTCCAAATCTTCGTACATGTGTAATTCACTCGTGGTCCCGTTCAGGATGGACATATTCCCGAGCCCGAGGATCAGGGCATACAGAGCGACCGAACGACTAACCTCGGCCTGAAGAGCTAGCTGCCCTACAAATTCGCTGTAGACCAAGTCTTGGTTCGCAGTAAGTGTCCAGAAAGCTTGGAAAATGAGCTTAGGTCTTTGTCTTTCCACAGCAGTGCTCCCCGACGACTTCTTGCCTTCTTCTCCAGCGCTGCTTCCTGCGTCTTCATCCCGAGAAAATTCGGCGTAGTCGCCATCCTTCCAGAGCCTGTTAGTATGCTCGTTCATCTTTGACATTTCCAACTTGACTGTTTTGCCCTCTGACGGCTTGTTATCGCTCCCGTCATGTTCGCTCCGTACGATGGCGCTAGACCTCCCCGGATCCTCGCACATTTCTCGGATCGGCTTGCTGTATCGCATCTCGTGCGGCGCGAATCGCTGCTGTACCACGACGGGCGGTACTGGCTCCCTGAGCAACACATCTAGCACCATGGGTGTCGCATTGGCTATTCCGAGAGAGCGGATCCGGTGCGGCACGTAGCTTGAGAGGGTCTTCCAAGCTACCATTGTATGGTTAAGATCACGGAGTTGAGCGTGCAGGAGTACACAGTCGAGGTAGGATTCTTCTTGGTCTTCTACTGGGCCTTTAACTACTGCCTTATCTTTGTAGTCCCTGTTTTGCTCCCCCTTGCTAGGATCCCCCCTCCCAGGATCCGTATTGTTTCTTGTCAAGTATACAGTGGCATCGTAATTACCCGCTGATGTGGTTGCCAAATTCTTCAACGATCCGCTGATCGACTGGCGGACCTGGTCCTCAATGCTGGAATCTGGGTCGTATGGCCTTTCTTCGTCTCCCAGGAGTTGGAAGGCTTGGCTCTCGATGCCGATGAACTTGGTCTGGATCCAAAGGTCTTCGCGTCGTACCAGACCCTCGGATACGGCGCGTCTGATTCCATCGCCCGCGGATCGCTCATTGTAGTGTTGTGGTTGCGCTGCCGCATCGATGCCTTGGAACCCGGCCTTAATGGCCGCGTACACGAGGGAGGCGGTCTCCGTGCCTTTCCAGGCTGTGCCGTATATGAGACGTGGGTGCGCTGCCGATCTACTACCAAGGGTATTTTTGTTTGGGTGAGTGAGGTGACTTGGTGGAAACGGGGCGAGAAGCAGGTCCTGGTGCGCTTGGTACGAAGTAGTTTCAGAGGACATCACCTATCGGATCTAGTCAAACTTCTTTGTGAAAAGGGGATTGGGAGGGAAGGTTTGTTCAACAAGTCATTGATTGGCTGAGGAGCTGTGGATCAGCGAGTTCATCTCCGATCGATGGGAATCTTCGCGACGCAAGGGGACACTCCCTTTTTTAATCTCGTCTGATGCATTCCACGGCATTCTTCTTAGAATAATAACTGTCGTACCATGGACCAATGCTACATCCGCGTGTAACCTGGACAACGTTCTTGTTACATCACGTTAGGAAGAACCCCTACTGTAAAACGCTGAAAGCACTCCTCTCTTTCTCGAATGTTTGCAATCCGGTTCTCTAACACGACAGCCCGGGTCGTTCATGCTGTGTAAGCAACTGTTCCCGTCCCCGGCAAGAGTTACGAGAACTTGAAAGAACCGGGTGTTACAGACACTGCATCTGTAGCACAGTAGAGTCGAGTTTGTGACCATGTTAGTATGCAGGCGGCCGAGGAAATCCTCTGGAATGATTCCGGTTCTCTGGTCTTCGTGCTTGGCTAGCTCGTGTCTGTGACACATCGGTAGAAGAGAAGATACGACTTCCTGTCATGTTTCTTTAGATGTTTCTGCCATTTCGTATCTTCCCTGCTCTATGTTTATCAAATTCTTTCGGCCGTAACATTGACTTCTGAGCTGAAGTTGCCGTAATTCGGGCAGGAACCCGACTCTTCAAATGGGTGTTCTTTTGCGATACCCTGCAATTATTTGGTGAAGTTCATTCATCTCGGATAAAATGTTACCTTCTTAGTGTTGGTTTCGCTAAAACGAATGCAGATGCATCTGAGTGGTAACGTGTTGGTATTGAAGTGTGAAATGAAGATGAAGGAAGCTAATTAATTACACACACTTGGTGCAAAGTGCACCCTTTTATCCACCGGGTTTGCCTATTGCAACCGTCGCTGCCTATTGCAGCATTACCAGCTATTGAAGCTCCACCCACCATTGTTGCCCAGTTACGACACGTAGATACGGTGCATGGGAGCTTTGCTCTATCTTCTCCAACGCGCACAACCCCCAATGACACACCGTGATCTTGTCGCAGTCTGAACGTGTGTTCTAAGCTCAACTGAACTAATTCGCGTACAAACTCATGAAACTGAGTGCCAAGTAACCGAGTGTCGAAAACTATAGGAAGAGTCTTGTTGTCATTTTCAAATGATAAATGCAATTTCTGCTGGCGTCTCTTTGGCGCAGGCTCTTGCCCTACCGGTATTGCTCTCGCCGCTATATGATCCTGAGAAACAACTCCTGATTTCTGACCCCTTAGCCATTGTTGCTATATTACTGGGAATCGGTCTCGGTACGACCGGCATCGTCGCTTTCGCCACGCAGTGGTATGGGGAGTTCCATAACCGCAGTCCGTCGGGAAGCTTTGAGCTTCCCTAGATGTCCAAGCTTGGGGGCGAGATGAGCAACCATTTCCCAAGGGCCGAGGGTGGCAACCAAACTAGGCGCTTCCTCGCGTTAGAATCAATTGCTCCATGAGCGTTGTTGATAGCTGACATACCAATGACTGATCGGCGATCCTTTTCTATGACGGCTGACCTACCCTAGCCAAAATTGTGTCGCTAGCCATTAGGACCTGAAGTGAGGGAAATAGTAAAATATTAGGAAAGAGCCCAGGTTTGTAGTAACGCTCCAAAATATGGAACAGATACTTGATCGATTGTGCAGTGTGATTTGCTGCCCGCAGGTGCCGGGTAGGTGTCTGGGATGGAAGAAAATAGGGGGAAGCTTCTCACAGTGCGAAGGATCGAGCACCGGGAGCGTACCGGAGACTGCCGGGGTTTCGGGAACATCTCCACCCTCCACATGTGCGTTTAGAACCGCATCGGAGGTGAAAGAGCACAGAATCAAGATACTTCTGTAGGCCCTACTGTCTTACGTGTACACTGGTAAGTTAACGCGGCGTGAAACCAATTCTTGATTTACACAGTGCGGCGTACGGAGTATTAGGCACCGATTATGGTGTGGAAGAGGAAGGCATGGATCGTGTGCACTACGGTCGCGTGCAGCATAGACAACACCTAGCTTGTACGCACCCAGGCACAATCGCGTAGGTTGATACTTTCTTCTTCATCATACACTCGAGCCCGAACACGACTGGGCTCGAACGGTATCTGACAAACCACTCAAGACTCTGGAAAAGGCGGCTGCTTATCTCTGCACGTCTGTTATTGAGATCTGTGGTTCGAGTGAGCGAATGGTTTTAGTTCTTCCCCAGAGCTTTCAGGAAGTACTGCCTTTTCGATTTCTCTCAGGTTTGACTCCCACAAGATAAGATGTACGGCTTTCAGGGCGGATCAACGAATGGGGAGGGAACGATCAGCCAACAAGAGGCAACTATGCGCTTGTTAAGCGATATGCTACTGACTAGTATACTTGCCCGGTCGGTATGCATTTGAACCCTGGCTCATTGTCAAGCCATGACTTAATCGCTAACTTCTTTGTAGACTGGTCGCCGGTTGGCTAATCCACCCACCAAGAAGTTATTCGGACGTAAGAGATCATCCAAACGTAAGAAAACGTCCAAACAGAAGAAAGTGTCTAGCCAGAAGAAGACCACAAAAAACAGGAAGACATCCAGGTGCAAGGGCACATCCAGACGCAAGACGAGATCTGGACGCAAGAAAAAAGGCAAGCTTCATCGCGCATAGTATTCTGTTCTCGGGAAAATTTGACGGACAAGTGCAACTTTAGCAAGTATGAACCGCGTAGTCATTTTCACTAACTTCCAGTTTCCCACTTCACAGCAGGATCCACACGTCGTCGTTCATACGCCCCCACCTCTCTCAGAAATAGAGGCCGTAATTTGAAGAACGTCATTTGGCATTTCAGAGCAGGAAAAACAGTCTATGACTTGTTTGGGTGAATATGACGCCCCAGAAACGAGGAACGACGAAGTCGACAACAATTCGCGTCTTAAGTCACTCCTGGCAATTGTTCGGCCAGATACACGCGTGACTCGGCGAATTACCAGCTCATCCTGAATTCGACGGACTTCATCAGATGAATGGCCGCGTTGAGGCCCTGCCCACGTGGGCCGGCCATGCTGGTAGACATTTCCACCAGAAACATATCACGGATCCTTGGGACAAACTGACAAGCTGGATGTGAAGGGCACCACAAAAGATGGTTGACCGCGTGACGGAATTTGTGATGGAGTGGTGGACGGGCCCTAGGACGAGTTTGATGTTTTCGACGGCTCTCTTTCTCAGTAGCTCGTGTTCGTTGTCATACCAGTAGTATGGAAAATCGTATCTGGTCTTCACAGTTTATCGTCCGCTTTCGGACGACATAATAAGCACCGGACACAAGTGTTGCAACTTTCATAACGCGAACCCCTTGCTGCTCCTCATTGACTTGAAGGAATCGATTTGTTATGGAGCGCCACGTAACAACATAAACATCAAGCTCGCCAAGTGGGTGTGTCAACTCCTTTTCAACGGGTGGTGTAGTATATTAGCTGCGATAGATTTAGTATCGCGCTACCCACTTTCTACTAGTAGAGCACAATACTTCAACATCGGCCTTGACTATATGAGTCAGAGCTCGTGCATTGGTGACAGGGCTACTTTGAATGTTTGTGAGGATGGCGGCACTCCTATTATCAGAGCATCTGTCCCATAGTACGATGTTTATAGTATACTCTCTGGCCTGAGAAGAATAGGATAATTATAGCTTAGCGCTAGAGCCCCCTTAGGCGGAAGGCTTTCAACAAGAAGAGTCAGATCGGACAATATTCTACCGGTATATACCTTTCAGCCGACACTCTCTGGATCTGTTTGATACCTAAGGAGCAGTGTCCGACGGTTTGATGTGACGGTATATGGTCACCACGACAATTCAAGCAAGCCGATCAACCTATCAAATGCTTATTTTGCTTGTCTAAATACAGCAATCTGGACTCGTTTGGGTTGCAATCCAATGTTTGGGTTCATTTTATAGATATCACCACCACACACGATCGCTGAAGAATTCTATGTCCGCTTAATTTCACATATGCCCAGCTGCGTAGCACAATTTACTAGCTACGTGTTCATCTACCGGCAAGATAGCACGGAATTTGAAGTCAAATTTCCTGAGGCACATGATGTTGCTTGTGCTCGCCCTGTCTATGCGAATGTTAGGCGTCGCGGTCAAGACCTGCCTCCCGCGAAGAGAGTTCCCAACCTTTCAGGCTCGTTCGTAGTGCAGCCAAACTCCGGCGAAAGTTTCCCCAACCCCGATTTTATAGAAAGACGGCACACTGATACCTCGAGAGGCTGTGGCTATGAAGCTAGGAAGGCTCTGGCATATATATGTATGTATGTATGTATCCCGTAAGTCCCACAGGTCTCTATATTCAAGTTAGAGATTTCATTAGCTGCGCTACTTTCGTTGATTATGGCCGGGACAACAGAGTGCTACTGTATTGCCTATGGAACCCTAAACATGCAGGTCTACATTTCAGTGGCTCGGATAGAGTCTACAGGAAGAGTGGCATCGATAGCGGCTTTAAAACCGCACCGGACGTCGTCCTTTTGTGTACCCACCCAAGTATTGCTGATTTACTCGGACGAAACTGTCTATACTTCAGCTCTTCCAAGAGTCCGCAGGCAAAACATCACTTTAGTTGAGCAGTGATTTGCCTGCAAACCTTCGGAAGAACGGAGGTAGGCCGTACCGACAAAACCTCCGAGCTGCCTAGATATTCTACTGGTAGGAGCGACAGAGATGTCGGGAAATATGGACCCACACTGTTGCTTAACCTGGCAGGATGACTGACCGCTTTGAGAGTATATTGATCTGTCCGCCGGGCACTGTAGATAGCTTCTCTTCGTCTTTATTACAAATCATCCCTATAGCATTCTGCACCGAAGTGTAACAGTACATCGTACGCTAGTGAAGTCAAAAAGAGAACTCTTTCAAATTCGATCTGTGCTGACTATTTCATGCTAGGTTTGGTTTTCTAACACGAATCACACGTCGCGAGTGGCCTCCTCTTTTTATTCTTGCGCGCACACGTCAGTTGAAAATTTCACCGCTCCTAACAGTAATGCGAATACTAAACTCCCTCTTAGTAGCATACATTTTCGAACCACGACACCTCCATTTAAGAGTCGACAGGGCTTTAAGTCTGTAAGTGAAGGACTGCGAAAGGGCTAGTGCCAATCGACAAGCTCACTCAATCTGGGGTCAGGTTATTCCGACATGGAGGAATCACAAGTTGTATCCCCCGAGACAAGACTGGCAGAGGCCGTCCAGTTGTATCGATCCATCGCCCTGGATGACCTGTGGACCATGTTAAGCCATGTTAATGGCAAGATCGAACACACTGTTAACTTTCCAAGTGGAAGGCTATCTCGTTCGCGATTCACAATCGAAGATTTCATCTGCAGAATGAACAAAGAGTTTCGGGCGTTGGGAATTCACGCGATGATGCCAACCCAAGATTCCGACAAGACTCAGAGATCTTTGGGCAAGACACAGCTATGTATCGTGAGAGATCAGCTGCGGGAGATCATCAACATCCGGGTGCGACCAAGTTTGCCAAAAAGAAATATACTCGAATTTCCAATCGAGGTTCTGCTGGAAATTTTCGGGAATCTTGGTGCACCTCCAGAGGAAGATTTCAGAGCAGTTGAGTGCTATCGCCAGCAAGATGAGTACAAGAATATCCAAAATGTGCGATTGACGTGTCGACGATTCCATGACACAAGTTCTCATTTACTTCTCTGCGGTTATGTTCGCGTTGTCCTGAACCAAGCTTCTTTGAAAAGACTGGAGGAGATTTCTGAGCACCCAATCATTGGCAAGCGAATTACGTCGGTCAGGATTGACATGGACTATTATGGATCCAGGCTTGCCCAAAGACGGAACTGCTTTAGGAGATATTGCGAGCTCAAGCTGAGAACCATGGAGCGACAACGGGACCGCCAAGCTACACTCCCTACATTCAATACCTTGATCTCAGCACAGTTCACGGCGGAAAAGGTTTATGACATCATATCAGCCTTGTCGGTACTGGAACTTGACCATCCTTCATATCATTACGATAAGCTCACTTCATACGAGGTGCGCATCCTCCGGACACATGAAGAGTACCGGTCGCAATATGCAGACTACTGCGCTGCGTACAGAAAAGCACCTCAGGTTATTTCTAAAGCTATGGCCAGAATGCCCTTTTCGCAAAATCTGATTTTCGAAGAAAATCGGCATATATTTCAGGAACGCCTGGAGCTGGAGAGAGTCACCAGCAAAGGGAAGCACGACCTGTTCGAAATCTTTTTCCGCGCAATCTTGACTCCCATCCTCAGCTGGGAGGATGGTTTATTAGGAAATGTGGGCAAGCCTCCCGCTGACCTTCTCATCAATCTGCCGATAGCTGTCCACCAGGTTGGTATCAAGTTGACAGGACTGCAAATTCACGTATTCCCGCTTATGGATCCGAGCCTTCTTGCTATGTCTCCTACTATGTGCCAAGGACTGGAGAAAGCCACCAAAAACCTTAGGTCTTTCGTCTTTTCTGATGCGAGAAGTCAGGAAAAGAAGGCGCTGCCCCCTCCGGACGAGGAGGATATGGAACATCATGAGTCTTGTATTGAGTTTGTCTCTGGTCTTCTAACCTCCAAGTCACTGGCGTATATTGAGCTCGATCTCCAATTCTTGAGTCCTACATACCGTTGGCCGCTGGGTGCCGAAGAGCCGCCGGATGTAGCCAACGTAGGGCGACTGATGGCGAACCATGAATGGCCCAAACTTCAGTTTTTAAGATTCTGCGGTGCCTTCATGAACCAGGACCTACGGCAGCTAGTTGACCGTGCGGAGGGGAAGCCGTTCACCTTGGAGATTGCCGGTCATCTCTCGGAGGGGACGTGGGCAGAGACACTCGACATTTTGAGAAATTCGGTCTCCGGTCACTCCAGGATCGGCCTTCTGAGATACTTCTGCAGGCTCACAGGTGCAGAAGCTACACATATGTCCGGGGAAGCGATGTTTGAAATCTTCGGCTGCTTCGATCCTGTCGGCTGGGCGAGTCAGTACATAAGGGGAGAGCGAGAGCAGAACCCCGTGCGAGAGTTGATAGATGTCGATGTAGACTCATCCTCCAGCTCTGATGACGATATCGAGACATCCAGCTCTAATTTCCAGGATTCGGTCATGGCGGAGTCCCCGTCCCCAAGCCCTGATGGTGAGGATGTAGCGTCAAACCCTGGAAGTGAGGATCCGAACACGAGCGAGGATGGTTCGTCCGGGGATCTTTATGAGGAGGGTTCATCTTCGGAGGATTCCGATTCCGACCACTAGGATGGAACGGGGAGGGGGGGCTATGGATTCCGGCAGTATATCGTAGGCGCCGGTAACGACTGGCCCGGGAGAGATCATATGTGCATCATCCATCACATTCTCGAGATAGCGCATCTATTGGCGGATGTCTGATACGGGGTCGCTGGCGAGCGAGCTAAAGGGGAGGCTCAATGGAATGTTGGACCTTCACTGATTCGGCAATTACTTTGTTCGGTGAAAGCACGAGAGTAGAGAGACATTTGAACCAGCCCAAGAATCGTGCGTGATGCAATTCACAATCCATGAAAGCCCAAATCAAATCGACAACCGGAAGCTGCTTCAACTCGGCAAGACTGGCCTTTACTTTGGTTGTTTCGTATGGAGTCGATTCGAGATTCCCAGTCGTCCCATGGGTCTCATACGCTTTTCCCCACCCGGTGATCTGAGGGAAACCCGACAGACGGTAGAGGTCGCCCGCCGCGTGCGTGAGGCCTGATGGAGTATCGGAGGTGGTGTGCGGACGTCCAAACGAACAAGGTGCTGAAAAGAAGGGGGGGAGGTTGTTCATTGAAGTCGGTTATCAGTTGTTGAGCAAGGCTGAATCCGAGGTACGAAAGGAGATGGGGGATTTTGGCCGAGTTCATGTATGCAGGCAGAGATGGCAGGCGGGTTATCGTGGTATCCCAGGGGCCTCTGTCAACATCGCTGATGGACCTGTGCTCGGCACCTTTTTCTTTGGTAGCATATGAAAGGTTAGATGCACCAAAAAAAAACAAAACATAAACCCCAATCAAATCATTAACAATGTTGGTGTTGGGAAGCCAGCGATTTCCGAGACGAGCATAGATATCATTGCGAAGCCCTAATATATTCAAACCTGCGTAGAGTGCTCTCGTACACGCCTGGCCTCATCAAGAATCCAAGGTATTGTCCCTCTAGAAAATCGTCTCGCTATATCGAGTAACCTGGCCCTGAATCTCTAGAAGTAATCTGTGACTCCACAGACATAATGGTAAGAAAGCATCTTCAGTAGTGTATGCACTTCCTACTTACAGGACCAAGAACATATACCCAAACATCGTTGCCGCCACGTGCAAGCTATAATAATGTGACGTTCCAGGTGTCACGTCACATACGCAAAAGAGACAGTACAAGCGCCTCCAATACTTGAACAAAGCATGAACGCAAACCGAGCGAGCCATCTCTCTCTCTCTCGATTCGACTGGAATTAAAACCAAGTAACATTTAGGTCCAAGAAGAAGCTTCCACAATACTGCTCCCCCCTCGCCCTTCTTCCCTCCTATCCCTCCGTCGGGGATCCCTCAGCCCCCCGCCTGGCCCCAACTCCAAAGTCAAAGCGAATCCCAGCCGCCCACCATACCGGAGCCCCATCTCCCGCTTGACGACAAGACAAACCGAGGCTTTGTGGTTCCCCGTCTACTTCTAGAAAGAGGACATTCCTGGGGAGAGGACAGTTTTTTAAAAATAAAAACAAAAGACAACCAAGGGCCTAGGAAGTCTAGCATACTTTGAAATCGTAGGAAAGGGAAAGGTAGTAAAGAAGAAAGGCCATTTCTCCTCCCCCCTGGTTCCAGGACCGGAAGTGGAAAAAAAACAAACGCCATGAAATGCCCCAATATGCGTTCGTCGTCCGTCCCTCGCGGAAACAAACCTGCCTACCTACCTACCTGAGACATTCCCATTTTCCCTTCCCTTCCTTTCCCTCCTATAAAACAGAAAGAAAAAGCCGAAAACCTAAGTTCCGGCTCCCCCTTTCCGCTCAAGGCCGATTAAACCCCTGCTTCGCCTTCATCTGCTCAATCCTTGCCTTCAACTGACTCGTCACTTCCGCAGCCCTCTTCCAACTCTCCACCCCACCCCCTCCTGCACTCCCGCCACCGCCACCGCCACCGCCGCCGCCAGTATTCCCCTGCTCCTCCCCTCCGCCATGACTCCTATACCCCCTCGCGGGGCTGCCTCTCCCGCTCGACGCCGCGCTGTGTCCGGACCCCACATAGCGCATCTCGGGACTCATCATCTGCTTGCGCGCATAGGCATGCTGCTGGTGCGTCATGGGCGGGGCGCCGCTGGCAGCATCACCACTATTCTCCTTCTCCTCGCTCATGGAACTGGTGAAACTCATGCGGTTATTACCCCCACCAGCTGACCCATGTGCCGACCCCGCCCCCCCTCCACCGCCACCACCAAAATGCGCATCCCTAAAAATCCCCACCTCATCCCCCGTCGGACTCCCCAGTCCACCGGGACTCAAGCCGTCCCCCGCGCTCAGCGCGGCCTCGGCCTTACTCAGCGCGCGCTTGAGGCGATCGAGCTCGCGGCGGAGGCGCTCGTTGGTCTGCTCGGCGGCCTCGGCGTCGGATCGAGCGCGGACGAGCTGGGTCTCTTTCGCCTTGATGCTAAGGACGTCGCGGGTGTGGTCCTCGATAAGCTGGGCGTTCTGGTTCTTGAGCTCCTGGATCTCCGACTGGAACTTGTGGCGTTCCTGGCGCGCTTCCTCCGCCTGCCGCATGTACCTGTCGTTGGCGGCGCGCAGCTCGTCTAGCTCGGCGCGCTCGATGGCCGTGAGGCCGCTGGCTGGTGGCGGGGAGGAAGCTACGGGGGGGGAGGCGGCGGTAGCGGCGGCGGGTTTGGCCAAGGAGCGGCCAGCAAGGCCGCCCCGGGCGAGGCCCAGACGGGGTTTAGATGGTGGGGAAGGAGCTGGGAGTTCGTCATCTTCGATGGGGGAGGCAGCTGCAGGGGTGCGGCGCGGGGAGGAGGCAGTAGTGCCGATGCGGCCACCGCCCCGGGGAGCTTTGAGGCCGGAGAGACCGGAGGGCTTGGCCATGCCGGGCCTGGCAGCTGGTTTGGCGGCGGCGGGTTGCGGGTCCGGATCGGCGGAGATGGCATATACGGATGCTGGGGCTGGTGCCTTTCTGACGCCTGCTGCCCCAGGGGCTTTCTTGACCATTCTTTTGGCACCGGGGGCTCCGGCACGGGCAGCTGGGGGTGCGGCGGCAGCTTTTGGCTTAGGCTTGGGCTTTTCTTTGGCTTTCACCTCGGCGGTTTCGAAGAACTCCTTGACCTTGGTCTTACGGATATCGTCGAGACCCTCTAGATGTGGGTTCATGGCCCGTTCCCCGATAATCTTCATGATAGTTCCTAGCGCTTCTGCACCGCCAGATCGCAAGACCTCACTGCCCTCGGCTAGCAGTTTCTTGGAGGACTCCACCATGCTGGCGATTTCCTGTTTGGAGGGCACGTCGCGGGTGGTGCGGAGACAGCGCACAAGGAACTTCATGGTTCCTTCTTTTACTTGCGGGTTCTTGTGAGCGAGGAAGGTGGTGATGTCTTCGAGACAGTCTGTGAGAGTCGTAGTCATGAACACAGCATCTAAGGCCAGCCCCAAGGCCTCGGACACCGTCATTTTCTTCTCCTTCAGACGCTCCATGATGGGCGCCATAACTGTAGATCGGTGTTTGGCATATGCTTTGCGGAGGCCCTTGGCTAACACCTCAACACATTGGGCCGCCTGAGTGACGACGGCAATATTGGCATCCTTCATGCATTTAGCCAGGCCGCGGTTGATCTCGTTGAAATCCCCATCCTTGATCCGCGGCACATTCAGCGCAGCAAACAAGGCCTCGAGCGCTTCTTTCCTCTCCTTCCACTTGGATGAGGCTAGGTTGTCGTGGAAGTTACCGGGAACCTTGGACAGTACATCTTGCGGCTCAGCTAGATCGAATGCATCCACCTCAACCGCCTCTTCGCCGGCGTCGTCCTCCCCAAAATCGCCATCATCACCATCGCCCTCGCCGGGGGGCGGGGCTCGGGCCAGCGCTGCCTGTTGGGACCGTAGCAAGCGTTCTTGTTTAGCGGGCCCTTCTGTCTTGACCTTCTCGAACTGCACCTCGAGATCGGATTGCTGCGTGTTCTTCAAATCGGACCAGAACATGGGCTTCATGGCCTCTCTTAACCAGCGATAGAGCTCTACTGCCAAGTTGGTCGCCTCTGCTCGCACGTTCTTGTCCGCATGGCCGAAGGCCTTGGGTAAGATTTTGAGCACGGGTTTTGGGTCTGCTATCTTGCAGCCGTAGTTGTGAAAAATCGTAGTCAGCGCTGCCAGAGCCGCAGCGATAACTTTGGGTTGTTTATGGCCAACAGCCGGTAGCATATCATCGATAACAGGCCCCGCCGTATCGAGTTCGACCAGTAAAAGCAAAGCCTCCACGGCCGAAGACTTGGTCCCCGGCCGCGTAGACACCAGACCCTTCTCGCAGATGGGCATGACGACCTCCCTCCGCGACCGCGTGCAGTTCTCCTTCCCACCGAACTTGAGAAAGGCACAGAAAGCGGCCATGCCGTCCGTCTGGGCCGCGACGTTGGAGTCGGCGACGGCGCCCTTCCATAAGCTCGGGTCCTGGTTGAACGGGCGGAAGGCCGCATCGTATTCGTCGGGTGTCTTTTCGAACGCCTTGGCTGCGTCTTCGTATGCTTGCTTGCGCACTTTCCATACCTTGTGCACCCACCGGTCCGTCAGGGGTAGGGAATTGTAGTCGGGTTCTTCGTCTGGCATCTTTTCTTCCTAATGGTCTCCTTGGTCTTATGGGTATAATCGGTCTGGTTGCGGTGTTTTTTTTTTTTTTTTTTTGTTTCGTTGAGGCTTCAACAGTGTCAGGTTTGGGCTGGTCCAGCTCGCTGGAATCCTGCTTGAATCCTGCTAGAATCTGTCGCGGTGTCAGCAGTGTTGGTATTTGCAGTATACGCTTGTAGGAATCCACCAAGACGCCACCTCATATGTAGCGGAGGGCGGCCTAGATCGCGCGCGCAACTGAAGCGGCTCCATGGGAAGAACATTGAGGAAAGTACATGAAGAGCGCGACGTACTCTTTCGGTCTGAGGTACTTTATTAGAGGTAGATGGATGGTGCGACGAGACACGTTTGATAATGCGATTTGAGCCGCTCTACCGCTCACAACAAAGGACGTCGAATATACGGTGTTGTTTCTGTTCAGGATCTTTCTGCCCAGAAGCCAGGGTCTGCCATGTGACTGAGCGTCGTATGTCTGTGAGCGGTAGAGCCCGAATAAGAAAAGAAACAGGAAAGGACCCCGGTATCGGTGGTGAGATCGTTTCGGTAATCCTGATCAACGGTCTTATTGAAAATGCCATTTTCACCCCGCTGGCCGCTTTTACCGATGATGGTTTACAATGGGGCGATCTGGCGGCCATCAACATCATTCCGCTGCTGTATATTCTTATTTATTATGGCTATCGTCGCAGCAGGATCTGGGTGGACGCCTATACCGATGAAAAACTAAAGACGGAAAAACTGACCAACGATCAGCTGGCGA
>JAOYMO020031545.1:0-13043 GCA_025802455.2 Iodosphaeria phyllophila | reverse complement strand
GCAATGGCTTCCGCAGCCACTGGTGATGCCCTGTCAACTGGTGGTAAAGTGGCCCAAGGGGATTTGACTGGGGCTGGGGGAGCTGGGGGTTTGGCAATAAGAGTGGGCTTTTCTGGTGCGCCTTTCAGAATGAGACCCTTGCCCGAGCCCAAGACAGTCATTTTACTGGTGGTACCCGATTTGCTGAGAACCGGCTTGGAAGTAGTGGCAGCGGATGCGGCATTGCTCAGCTTCATTATTCCAGATGCAGATTCTGGGTCTGCAGCTATAGACGACGATGATGATGATGGTGGTAATAATGATGATGGATCGACGGTTGAAGAAACTCCTGCAGTCGCACCAGTGGCAGTGCTAGCAGTCGAAGCTGGGGGAAACAAAGGCGATGCGGGCTTGATGGGCTTTACAGTGGATAGCGCGGGAGTAGGAGGTTTGTCGTCGGTCTGGGGTAGTGTGATCTTGGTGCCATCGCCCCATGTTATGGTATCGGGGGCCCATTCCTCGTCATCATCAATATCCGCCCAGTTATTCTGTCCTTTATCATCTTCGGGCTTGAGCCGATCCGCCAGATGGATGCCATGTTTCATGAGCTCTTCATCCGAGAGCTTTTTGGGTTCAGGAGTGGGCGTGGCTATTTATATAAGTTTTTGGTTAATTGAATATGACGAACAATTCAATGAGGAAAAAAAAAACGAAGAAAAAAAATGAAACAATAAATGAAACCGAAAAAAAATTGAAGTAAAACTTACGTCGGTTTTTATTCCAAACCATATTCGCATCAGGCGGACCATTCTTGCCATTCCCCGCCAATGCCTTGGCCGTCCCGCTCAGATGTGATCCCGATTTGGCCACCAGCTTCAGCTTGCTCGCCGACGATCCCGCCCCATTGCCATTACCTCCCGGCGGCGGCGTCGACGACGACAGCAACGAAGCTGCCGTCCCACCCGCAGCTGTCGATTCCGGTCGCGCGCCTGCGGATGCACTTGACCCAGGGCCCTTAGACGCTAAGAAGGTCTGGTTCACCTTGACGGACTTGAAGCTCTTGGGCTTGAGCGACGATGATGTGCGCACATGACCTTTGCTGCTGCTGCCGCCGCTGCTGTTCTCTTCCGATCCTAATAACTTGCCGCTGGCTCGAGTCGAAGCTTCCGTATCTGATCCCCCGCTCACACTGACCTCTGCCGAGTTGGTGGCGCTGTTGTTGTTGGTCGTGTCGGCAAGTTCGGCAAACTTGATGTTCGCGACCGAGGTAGGAGGCACCTCTACATTCGAAGGAGCATTGCTGGGGTTGTTGCTGTTATCGTCATCGCCATTTTGCGACGAAGGGGATGAAGTTTGAATCTGGGGCTGCATCACCACATTAGCACATGATTTGCACTTGGCAGCCGTTTTTTTCCTCCTTTTTTAAGTTTTTTTATTTTAAAAAAAAATCTTAGTTTGGGGATCGGGCTTCGCGGGGGAGGGGGCGACTATTCATCCAAAAACGAGCCGGACTCTTCCACCTGCCGGTTCATGCGACCCGCCTTGTCTCTTGCGCGTGCCTGCGAGGCCGTAGCCAACAGGAGAAAAGTAAAATTCAGGATAACCAGGAGGGCATAAAGAATGGAAAGGAAAAGGTGGTCGTGGTCAACTCACGAGCTCAGCATCAGCATCAGCGGTCGCAACATCTACAGGCTTCCCCGCGGCGGCCTCTGTAGCCATCATCCGGCGGAAACGTGTCTTGACGACGCTTGCTGTGGGAAGAGTGCGGCGCCCGATGCCTGAGTGATGCAAATCCGAATTGGGTACAACGATGCTTTCCGCAATATAGCTGGCACAGTTCGCGGCAGAATGGAAAATCGCAGAAAACTTTTTTTTCCGCGAGGAGCTGTCAGAGAGTGCTGCAGGCCGAACACCGTTGTGGTTGGGAGGATCACCGCTGCTGGTGTGTGTGTGTGTGTGTGTGTGTGTGTGTGTGTGTGTTGTGAAGTTCGTGGTTGCTAGATTGTTGCTAGCAGTGTGGATGAGTAAGGTAGTTGAAAATGTGGGCTACTGTTGACGTTAGACGTTACCAGTAGAAGGTACATGCAGCCTCCGTCCACGATGCGACGGGCAGATTTGATTTCAACCTGCAGCCTTGGCCAGAGGAGTTAGATGATCGGTCTCAGGCTTGTTCGACGTTTACTGTGTCGCTGCCTGGGATGCGTGGATGCGTGGATACGTGTTTGCGTCGAGCCTTGCCCAGCTACTGTGTACTGGACGGAGGTACCGGTAGTTGTCAGCTTCAATCCCGATTCTCCGGCACGGTACTTGGCACTGGGTACCGGATTATTTATTATCCATTCACCGGCTTAACTCCGCCCCTTCGCCCTTTTCTTTCCATCAGGCTCGCAGTACGCTATCATATGGAAGGCAACTACCCACTGCCTAGGCATCGTACTGATATAGGATGAGGCGCAGTCTAACTGCCAGTGTGAATAACTTACAGTGGCGAGAAGGAATAGATAGTTGGGAAGGACCAGAACACGGATCGCACTATACATCCGCCCAAGGCTACCCTTTCCATTTTCTTCAACATGTGATATTGTATACATAGAGAAGACCGTGGCTCGTGATAGTTACTGCAGCGGGAGTGTCGAGCCTCCTCTCTGCAAAGAGCAGTTTCACAGCGTCACCAAAAGAATGATACGCCTATCCGTATGCTTTCATTATCATGCTCTGCGAGTGTTACACAGGAAAGGTCCCCTAACGAGTAACCGCAATGCCATCCTTTTTCTATGCTCTCCGACGCAATGTACAAGACCGCCTTCCAGCCATATCTCCTAATCTTCCATAATTAGGCACCCATCCTTTCACTACCCCATCTTTCATCCCTTAATGGGCATTGTTCTTGTGATAACCTATCCGCAAGTCATAAGCCATCAGCCTCATCCTCAGCACACCTAGATCACTTGAAGCTGGAGTTGGAGAGCACTTACGCAGGTGAAAGTAGTACGCCATGGGATAACCGATCGCAATGACGAGCGCAATACCGTGGACGATGGCTGCCAACGAGGTCAGTGCCAGCTATATCTCCAAATCCAACCCTAAAGCTGGGGGAAACGTACGTGCAGACGAAGCATTCTTGCCCGCAAAATATTTGGCTTCATAGCGACCAAGCAGCCCCGTGGCATTGGTCTGAGGCGCAGGTCCGCGTGGCAGGCGCTCGTAGAAGTTTATCACACGCTTCATGCGGACAGCATCGGGGGCACCTCCAATGGCCTAGCGGATTGCTCAGTCAGTCATCCTTCTCGCGGGTTTGTCGTCGGTAGAGAGGGAGGTTCGATGCCGACTGGCCATGGCTGAGGACAGGACGAGACAGGAAAGGGACAAGAACGTGCAAACATACATTTGGCGAGGCAATCTGCATTTCCAAGTTAGCATGCGTATCTAAATGTGCTGTTCATTCTATATATGGTTCTTCTGCTTCCTCTTGCTGCGATCAATGGCTCCATCGCACATTACGCACACACACACACACACACACACATACACACACACGTACCTTTGGGGGGATCAGGGTCGACAGACCACGCCGGGTAACGAAGCTCATCTTGGCTGCTGTGTTCCGATCGGGTTACCTCTGTCTCTCTCTCTCTCTCTCTCTCTCGTGAATTCTGCGTCTCGGCGGGCGGGGAGGGTGGTCGTCAGACTAGGGTGGTTCGCGATCAGACAGGTCGTTGTTCTACTGGTAGCGATCACGATAGCATTGCGCTGTGAATTGGCAGACCTGCAGAAAGACCTCGTTTAACCGTTGAGCTTGGCTTCAGCGGGACCGTAGTCCACCCCCCACTCTTTCCGGATTACGTCAGGCGCGCCAGCTGCCATCGGTCTGAGCAGTTGCGCTTTACACAGTAGACTGGCAAGCCGCATCTGCAATTCCGACAAGAACATAGCGATGCTCGGCGGCACAATCAATTATCGGTAGCCTCGAAGCCTCATCCATCGACGGTTCACGAACTTTATCCTACTACAAGGACAACAGAAAGGGGAATCAGCACCAGAATGGCGTCCCTTCGAGCGCCCGCCTGTCGACGGCTCCTCCTTGTCCCAACGCGCGCACCCACCACATTCGCCTCAATATCCACGCTACAACAAAGGCGGACAATCTCAAAAGATGCCTCTTCCCAATCCCTGGCCCCTACTACAATCGCGGCTGCGACCGTTACTCCCGGCACCGTTACTCCCGACACCGTTACTCCCGAGACCACCTCGGCTCCTAACTGGGACGCCCCCATTGACAAGGCTACATCGTATGCGCTGTTTCTTTCTCCCGGAGACGACGAATAAGTCATCTGATAATGGGGCCAAAACTAGAACATACACGCCTGTACCGCACCAAATCCAAGATGGCAGCGAGCCCAACATCCTCCCCGCAGCCGTAGTATCCGGGGCGCCCATGGAGCTGCAAGCGCGCCAAGTCCGGTCAGTCCTGCCCACCCCCTTCCCTCTTCAACACTCCTCCAGACTGACCTCTCCACCTTCCCCCCTTTCCCTCCAAAAAGAATCTTCAAACCCGCCAAACCCGCCACCCAATCTGGCGAAGCCCACACTCATGGATGGCGCATGGATTGGGACGTGCTGTCCAAAGGTCACCGCTGGGAGAACCCCCTGATGGGATGGCAGTCTTCCGCCGACTTCATGCAAGGGACCCACCTGAGCTTCTCCTCTAAAGAGGCCGCTATTGCCTTCGCCGAGAAGAACGGCTACCCTTACTTCGTGCAAGAACCGAAGCAGCGCGCTTTCGTAGTCAAGAACTATGCGAATAACTTCCTGTACAGCCCGGGGAAGTTGAAGCACATTAGAACGAAATAGGGAGGAGGTTTTGGGGCGATGAGACATCTCATGGAGCAAGTTTGTGGTTTTGGTAGGAAGGGGATGAGCTGTAGTTGTGCTGTTTTAGCTTGAAAACTTAGTTTGTGACAGGGTTAGACTTGGTCATGTAGAGACTCTATCCAGCATGCACATCAAATTAATCCCAACATGAAGGTCATCGTGTCATCAGAACCCCAGAATACTATTGCAGCTAGTCAAGACAAGACGTACCGTTGAACTCGCTCACAACCACGTTACGATAGCAACAGCACCACATCAGAGAGTAAAACATACTGAACCCACGCTGTATAGGGTTTAGCTCTGCGGGGCCCCGAAAAGAAAAGAGAAGAGCAAAGCAAAATAAATAACGGCCCAAAACCACAAAAAAAAAATACCTACACACTTCGTAAAAGTTGTTACGCATGATACCTAGTCGCCGAGAGTTGCTCTCCTAGAGCCTGTACTCAACCAATGTCCTTCCCAACGCCTTGCTCAAGAGAACCCTGCTTGCCTTGACCCCGACTGATCGTCACAAGACGCCCTATCCCAGATATCAAACAATTCATCCCAAATCATGTTTCCCAACGCCCAAATTCGCAAAACCCTCTCCTCTCAAGCAGAACCCCATCCAATTGATCTGCTAGCCAGCGATACTCACCTGACATGGTTCGGCTGGAGCCCAATCGAACCACTAAATTAGATCGGAAAACGACGCGAGAGACAAATCCTCGACTGGACGCAGCCGTCTGTCTACTACGGCACCACCATAGAATCTTCGTGTCCGTTCAAAGCCCTTGACGCCGAGTCCGACATCTCATCGTCCAGCAAGCCCAGCTCCATACGGGCAGGGAGCTCGCGCTTGTTGTCCTTGCGGAGTGTTTCCTCGGCCCAAGCCCGCGTGTGTACTAGCGATGAGATGGCCGCGCTCTGGCGATCCATCTGCCGTTGCAGTATGGCCTTGTTGACCGTCGTGGCTACTCCCCGTCTGAGTTCAGGCTTGAGAAGCGCTGCAAGATGAGGATGCACTGGGTCGTCGGGAAACACGAGTAAGGTCATGGTTTCTTCGAGGTCCTGGAGGAACTGGGGGTTGGTGGGCGCCCGAGGGCCCAAATAGTGCGTCGCAAAATTCAACGCCGGCTCTATGTCGCCGCTTGGGGAGGCTTTGCATCTACGGATCAACTCAATGAGCTCAAGGCGGAGCAAGGCGAAGTGCAGCTCAGCGTTTGTATCAAGTATCTGTGTGCCTCGTTAGCTGTGACTGCCTTGACTTCGCCAAACAAAACACAGATGAAAAGTTTCCAGAAGAATAAACTCCAAAACTACACAAAGACTGGTGTTTGCTCAGGTTCAAGTGGTTGTTTCTCAGCATGGACCCGAAGGCCCTAAGCGTGGTGCATGAGTAACATTTTTCTCATCATAGCAGAGTGTGAAACGGGTCAACATGGAATCAACATGGAATCACAGCAAGAGTAATGACTATACAAACCTCGGGGTCCAAGTCATTCAGAGTTGCTATTGCTGTAGATATATCGCCTCTAAGTATTGCCAGTTGTATCTCTTGTCTGGCGGAGATTGAGGGCGTATTCTGCTGAGGCTGAAGATTGGCTTCGGCAGAGAACCGAGCCGCCGCATTGGGATAACCCGACATAGTCAGGTAGTCAAGAATCAAGGCATTGATATCACTTTTGCTCACCCGTTAGCCAGATCACATTCAAGGAGACGGGTCGTACGAGGGAATGTCCAGTCGTGAAGGTAGCGCTTCAATCAGATATTTGAAGATAAAAATCCTTCTCCGCATTGTATTGCTCAGAGAGATTCCCATTGATTGTCATATCATCATGCTAACAGCTGAATGTGCTCTGCGAACAAGAAATACACACCTTTTGGGAGTTTTGACTTCTTCGACCTGGCGAAAGAAGTCGCTCTTCTTGGCGGCCGGTGTCGCAGCAGACGTGGACGAAGCCTAAAACAGAGTCAGAGGCCGCCGAAGCGGGGTTTGGACCTCAAGGTGGACGGACCTGAGGCAATCCTACAGGGCAGGATTCCAGGTAATTGAGTAAAGGGTAGAGCAACTTGCCATCGTGACGGATAAACACCTTCTTGCGCACAAGGCGCATTGATGACGGGTCGAATTGGTTTTGCTTTCGAGACGCGACCGTGACCTCTTTGTTTCTTCTCGATGGGGTGATGCAAGTTAAACTTCAGACGACGAGCATAATCATCGGTTCTCAGCGCAAGGGCATCATACGCGAGCCAGCTCCGCTATCCGCCGAACGAATAATAAGGTATTTCCTACCATTGGTGGAATATACTGTGCTCTTGATTGTGTGGGGTGGTTGCTGCTGAAGGGGAAAAAAAAATTTCTCGCCGTTTGCAAAGGTTAAAGTGACAGAGCCTTTTCCAATTCCTGCACTTTTGACGTGCATAATCTTGCCGGACCACCAGGCGGCCAGGCAGAAACCAGAGCCACATGCGACGGTTGGCTCAAGCTTCTGTCCTATGCAGCCATGTGGGGTCAAGAAAACTTTGCTTCATCAAGTTCCGCACCTCTGTACGGAACGCCGTACAGTGCTACAACACACGATGCCCAACCCGGCCAGCTGGTCTTCACTATGCCCATGGGGCTGATTGGTAGAAGGTAGGAAGGCAGCACAGTACTTTATCATATCAGTATTGGTTGCACACCGTGAAGTCAGCCGCTGCATCTTCAAGGCAACACGCTCCTAGGCAAGCCCTTGCGGATTCGGCGTCAACAGATCGTCGAGAAAGGCAAAGTTGGCCGCGGGAGGACAATACACCGGTGCCTTTTCAGAAGTCGTTCATGCACTCGTCCGGGGTTACGTACGACCTGTATGGTATTCACCTTACAGCACGATCAACCATAAGTACGATGCCGCTATGAAGTGGCTTGACTCTGAAATCTAGGCCTCGCCCCTTCGCCCTCAAACATCTGCTCCCTTCGTATACGGGCATGGGTCGAGTTCGAGTCAAGTTACGGCCATCGACACTCGAGTGCTCCCGAGATCTGGGCCGGCCACAACAAGTGTTGGTTACTCACCAGACCTGAACCTCTGTTTATTCTTGCTGGGTGAAAAATATATAGTGTTATTCGTTGTGGGATTCTCCCCATGCTCACGTGCTCGCCGTTCCCGGGAATATTAGTTCATCACCAGACTCAGCCATCATGTCAACCAATAATCCTACATCGTCTAGCAAAACTAGTCATGGCGACAAGGATGATGCTGCCGCGGCGAGGCGAGCCCACTACAGCCCACCATGGGCTGATTTGAGTATCATAGGCATTGCTGGTAGTTCCGGGTCCGGAAAATCGACGCTCTCACATGCCATAGTCAAAGCCTTGAATCTCCCCTGGGTTGTGATTCTGTCCATGGTTCGGCCCAACATCCTAAGATCGCGGTGGCTATCTTCTGACCATGAACACAGGACTCTTTTTACAAGCCTCTGGATTCGCAAGCGTCAGCACTCGCTTTTAGGAATGAGTACGACTTCGATTCTCCGGAGGTAATGTTTTCTAGCAAACATGACCTCAAAAGAAATTAACTTACAAGACCATGTGTAGGCGATTGACTTCGATGAGCTAGTGAACTGTCTTCATGATCTCAAGGCCGGGTCAGTCCATACCCAACGTGACCGAGCCTCCTTTCACCTATACTTTTGCTGTTTGTTCACTTGTTTCCTGCCATAGTGCTGATAGTAAAATTCTCAGAAAGCGTGCAGAGATCCCAATCTACTCTTTTGAAAAGCATCAGCGCTTAAATCGTTGTGAGACGATTTATTCCCCTCATGTGCTCATTGTCGAGGGCATTTTTGCCCTCTATGACGAGCGGGTGAAGAAGCTCATGGACATGATGGTAGGCACTTTTTTCCTATTTCCCTAGCCGGGTTTTGCTCGATTAGTATTGACAACCAGATAGGTCTACTGCGAAGCCGATGGCGACACATGCCTCGCTCGCAGAAGTGCGTAATCCCTATCTGCCTTCGCCAGTGAGGATCCTGACCTGGATTATTTGTTGTAGTCATCCGCGACGTACGAGACCGGGGTCGTGATGTGGAAGGGTGTGTCAAACAGTGGTTTGGATTCGTCAAACCGAATTTTGAAAAAGTAAGCCAAGGTTATCCAAGCTGCTGAAATGTCCCCCCGACTAATCAACTTTGGCAGTACGTTCAACCTCAAAGAATGGTCGCTGGTAAGCATATGCGCAATTTTGCTTAGTTGCCATCGATTCACTAATCGGACTGCTTGTTAGATATCATTATTGCAAGAGGCGTTGAGAACAGGGTCGCTATGAGTGAGTGAAACCATTTACAGCCTCTTAGTGACTCATATTAAACCGATGGCCTCCCCTAGGTATGGTTACACAATACATCGAGCGCAAGTTATTGGAGAAATCTACCCATCACCGAGCTGCGTTGAAGCGTCTCGAAGTTGGGTCTGAGAGCGAACCTCTCTCAGAAAAAGTGATTTTACTAGAGGAAACCCCACAACTCATGGGCATGAACACGCTTATCCAGGACATTGACACGTCCAGTGAAGACTTTATCTTCTATTTTGACCGGCTCTCCTGCCTCATCCTTGAGAAGTGAGCAGTACCGCTGAGAAACATGAGACGGATCACTTGCTGACCTGGTCTCAGGGCTTTGGATAATGTTCACTTTTGCGAGAAAAAAGTGGAAACCCCACAAGGCCATGCCTATAAGGGACTGACGCCTAAGGGCGAGGTAAGCGCAGTACTGATCTTGCGCGGCGGTGCGGCATTCGAGACACCCTTACGCCGTGTGATCCCCGACTGTCGCACCGGACGCCTGCTCATCCAGTCCAACGTGCGCACAGGAGAGCCTGAACTGCACTATCTCAAGCTGCCCGACGACATTGCTAAGCATGACAACGTACTACTACTAGACACTCAGATGGCCTCAGGTGGGGCGGCTCTCATGGCTGTGCAAGTTCTCGTCGATCACGGCGTGCCGCAGGACCGCATCGTCTTCGCTACTTTCAGTGCGGGACGCACTGGCTTGCACCGACTGACTAAGGTCTTCCCGGGTATTGCTGTGGTGGTGGGGATGATGGTCGGCGATTTTGAGGAGAGATGGGTCGAGCAGAGGTATTTCCGATGCTAATTGATTGCTTAGTATTTGTCTAGGCCTGGGCGGGTTGGGCAGTTGTCAAGAGATAATAGATCGGGTCGGGAATCAGTATTAATTATTCACTCCGTCATTTCAGAGAGAGGTTGGCTTGGAATGAGCGCATCATATGGCTGAAGTACCTAATCGTATCAACAGGCTATCTTGCATTTCACATTTGTTTTTACTTTTACATACTCCGACCTGCATGTTTATCCAATTTACAGGCAGACCACAATTTAGTATAGATCTATATATGAACCAAGTCGGCATGCTATACAGAGAATGCATTCGTCGGTAGCCTGCTAGGTGATAATGGAGAAATTTAAGAGAATAGAATAGTAAACAAATTTCGCCTCAGCAGGTTAAACTAATGGACCGCCCCTCCAGCAGTGACTGTTACCAAACTCTCCTCCACCCATCCAGCCTTCATGTCACGATATTGGTCTCTTCAAAAGTGCGATGACTGCTTGAGCCGATTACGCCTTAGGAACTGGAACCTATCTCAAGCCGACGTGCCGGTCCCACCAATGACAATACATCTAAGGTTAGGCAAAGTCACGCGCATATCCTCCTTTCTGCTCCCAGGTGGGAATGTTCATCGATCAGAGTTCAGATGCGCGTAAACGGGTGCAACTCCGAGGCCATTTAAAGCTACGTGGCCCTTACCTTGCACCTACCGTATCATTCTCACAGTGCTCCGGAATTATTTGTGGACGATGGGATTCTGGAGATAGGAGCACATAACTGTAAATGATTTTGACGGTTTTGGGCTGTAAGTAAATGCATTGCTGGTGTCGCCGCCTGCATATGACATCTCGAGGAATGTCAAGACATGATGACGAATGAATGGTCTATTGAATACGTAATATCTGCAACTCGACTATATCCTCCATGTCCACGGTCGCCTAGGTTATGGCCAGATAGAAATTTCTACTTTCGACAACATATATGATCACCAGTTTTGCAGCTGGGGTGATCAAACTCGTAGGGTAGGTTGACACTCCGGTGATTATCCCGCAGGTCGGCTGGTCTTGTCGTCTTGAAAACCCAAGAATATCGCACGATTGGCATCTTCTTTGTGTATCCCAATTGCAACTCTATCAAGCTTTTTCCATTCATGGAATCCTTTGAGCCAGTCCAGAGCTTGTCCTTCCTCTGACGTGTTGGGCTCCCACTCTGACAATATTGTATCTGACAAGTAAACGCGACGAAACGAAACATTCTCGGCCTCTCCTTTATCCCTTTGCTTTGGGTCTTGAAGGACTTCCCAGCGATCATTTAAGCCCCGAAAGATCTCTTCGAACTTATCCATTCCATGATTGAATCCTGGATCTGTCCTGTAGCAGACCAGGGTCGTCATCTTTTTAATGGGAAACTGTTTTTCATCGACAAAATCTTTCGCGCTAGCAACGTCTAAACGCGAATTGCCATCTGTGGCCCACATGTGGACCTGACTATCGTGTAAAATAGATCCTCTGATTTCTTCTTCAGGGGCTGTCCCATCTTGTTCTTCGGTGCTAATTGTCGTTGGATGGATTTCCGCAACTGATTGAGCTGGCTGAAGTTCTTCCTCTAGCTGGGCTCCTTGCTCTGACTGGGAAACTTCGCTTGGCTCATCCTGGATATCTTCATCTACCTCAGTTTCCGTATCCCAGCCAGATAAAGGTTCTGTGGGTTCAGTTTCAGGCCGGGATCCCGATTCCGATTCAAGCCTGAATGATGGGTTCAAGTCAGATTCCAGGGATTCTCCCTCCGAGTCTTGAGAATGCGAAGAGCTCGGTGGTAGGTGCGATCCGAGTGATGCGAGATGAGCGGCGCAGGATCGCCCGAGGGCCAGACTAATGATAAGAGGGACAAGGCTTCTCATGGCTAAGCAGTCGAAAGTGAATAGACCAGCAGGGTGTTGTGAAAGCTGAGAAGAATCAGAGTTATGTGTGGTAATGGTATCCTGTAGATAGTCCCCGTATGAACGAGGCAATCGTTTCGTATGGTAAGTTCCACGACGTAGAGGAGACCAAAAACTTCGAAAGCTGGATCGTGGAGGGAAAAAAATTCTGATTGCCTGCCGAAGGTGAAGTCAGGAAGGTACATGGACTCAACTCGTAACTTGTGGCTCCGTGGTTGTTCATGGGCAAAGCATTCTGACATTCGGCTGGATTGCCCAGGAAGGAAGCTATCGCTACCGTACAGTGTCGCGAGGGTGGGTTGGCATGGTATTAATTGGCAACATCGTCATGAAGCAGGTTGAGCCTAGACTTGATCCTCATCTTGAACAGTGTGAACAGTTGGGTATATCGGTATTGGAAGGCATTACAGGACTCTCACAGCAAGATTGGGCCACAAATTAAGCAGTGGGTCTTGAAGAATCTTTTAGGCAAAAGTGAGTGTGGGAATATCAGTTTTAAACCTAAACGAGAGACCACGGCACACTCCGGCTAAAGTGATCGGTGTCATCTCCGCTGTTTTTTCGCTTCGGATATAGAAGTTGAGAATTCTCATGCGATCTGTCCTGAACACTCGAGGTACAGTGCTGGATAGTGTCAACAATCCACCTGGAGTCTTCCAAATTCCAGGATAGAGGTATCTACAGCATGGTCAATGGTTGAGAGGGATACGGGACTCACACCAAAGAGTAAAAGACTCATCAAACTACTGTGGTACTCGTGGTCTGTGCAGTCCCTGCATCTTTGCGCTTCTTTCCTCTACTGTGTGCTGTGAACTGACTTTGCTTCACAACCATATCGTATTCTTGGGCGGAATGTATCCGGACACTCTACTAGGCCATTACAGCAGCATCTCAAATTTGTGCGGGCGCTCAGGGGAGGAACCATGGGCACAAACCACATTGAGGTATTACGGCAAGGCCTGAGCAACTGGCATAATTGACCAGTCGCATGCGTCACGACAGCTTCAATCCACCACATTATCGCTGTTGTCCCAATGCACCACCCAGCATCATAAAAAAAAAGTCCTCTGAGAGATAACATGTTTGTCATAAGATTGCCCATGTCAGATTCAATGAGATGGCCGGGATGGGTCTCAAAATTCATCAGATATTCACAAGGTGG
>JAOYMO020031458.1:0-13050 GCA_025802455.2 Iodosphaeria phyllophila | reverse complement strand
GGTCCTCAAGAAACTAGCTGTGACTCCACCCTCTGACGCGCTCGTTAATGGCTATCTGGAAGAGATCGCTAGAGCTTATGGTATAGACTGGCCCAAGAAAGTCCAGGCCCCGGGGGATGTCCCAAAGTTTGTCGATGACAGCAATGACGATGACAGTCCGAGTGGTGGCCAGACTAATAAGTCGTTGATTGACGTTGAGGAGGATGCAGATGATAAGGAGGCACAAGAGAGGGAAGATCTCACCAAGGCCACTCCACCTCGAGCGTTGGGCTCTGATCCTCCGCTGCACATTAACCCACCAAGTCCCTCGACAGATAACATTAGACCACGGTTGACACTGGATTCGGTTGAGCTAAAGCCCAGCAAGAAAATGGTTGATGCTGGACTGGCAAAAAAGCCAGGAGGAGATAAAGGGGGCATTACAGACGATGAGCTTGCTAGGCGGTTCGCTGCTTTGAGGCATTCATGACTTTACAAGGCTGGAATCAGGCATTCGATTGTTTTGAATGTTATTCTTTTCGTGTCTCGTTGAATCGTCCTGGTGGTTTTCTAATTCATGTGTGCTACTGTTGCAGATCAAAGATCGCCGCCAGCAATCTCGAAACGGCGCTATTATTGACAATATGCGATCCTTGTCTTGTCATTGACTCCTAATCATTGTATACATGCCATACCTGCCCGTCGTAAAAATTCATATTCAATAAAAGTTGCTTCGGTCTCGCAGCTCAAAGATTGAAGTAGGGTGTAGGAACCAATGAACATATTGTCTGGCCGGACAATAAGAGCTGGGTACCGGTCACCATATTGGAGGCATCGAAAAAAATATATTCGTAGCCTAGCATTCGCACCGATAAAGGATGCCTAGCCTTCGAGCATCTACTTAGCGGATAAGACTTCTCGTCAAGATAACCGCTACTGCAATCGGCCTTTCAACAGACTACTCCCGTGCTCGAGGTACTCGAGGTCTTTCGTAACGCGGACAACGACGCGTCTGCCTTAAGCCTTTTTTACGTGGTTGCCGTATTTCGTTGGTTCACACTTGAATATAGCCCGCGCTTCCCTGAACTGCATCAACAAGGACATCTTTAATATCAGCAGCGTCTTGATCGCTCAGGTCGCATAAATTTCGTTTACTGGATCACAACCCGATGCATAGCAAACTCAGCTAGTACCGCAATATTCTGACCCCTGAACCAATTTATTGCACTCAGATACCCTGAAATACTCGCAATGGATATGAAGAGCAGCGTTTGGTTCAGGGGGACTGACAATCTCGCGGGACTAAGTCTATATGACCTCGACAAGAAGGTAACAGAAGCGCTCGCAGCCGGCGGCTTTGATCCATGTAGCCTCCGCGATGTCTTCTCGGAGTGGCTCCATGAACATATTGTGCAAAATTCGCCCTCATTCCAGCGGTCCATCATACATGATTGGGCACATGCTCTTTCAGTCCACGGTTTCACGGATACCGAGATTTTGGATGGATTCCACTATCGCCAGCAGCGCGACGGCAGGCTGCATCCAGAAAACCGTCGAAGCTATTCTTTGGCCGAACAAGCGTTGCAAGACGTTCTTGGGAAAACGTCGACGAATGCCACGCGTCGATCCGTTCATGACACAGAAACCGATGAACAGCTTGAGGAAGGCGAGATCATCGAAGAAGGCGAGATCATTGATGAGCATGAACCATCCCCTGCTCACTCTCAAGTGCAAGACACTGCCTATGAGGCGCAAAAGAGAAAGTCAAGGAAGAACACCCAGAAGGCCAGCACATACACCCCGCTACACCATCAATCCTCCTATCACGAGCAACATCACCAATCACAAATTAATCAGCGCCGTTCGTCTCCAAGCTTAAGTGTTGTGAATGGCGCTTCCAGTCCTCAGTATTCCCACTACGGAGGAGATAGCTATCTCTCGGGAGGGGACTTGCATCACAGGGAAAGAAACCCCTCCAACTTCCATGGTCAGAGGGGCTACCCATTACCCTACTGCGACCCGATGTCGGAAAGACGTAGTAGTCAGTCTGGGTCCCATTGGGCTAGATCGCAGTCTCCTCCGGCTAGAGAGCCACACAAGATGGGGAGCTCTGAGATGAGACGCGGACGAGAGGCAAGACGTGAACCCGAAACGAGACGCGAACAAGAAGCGAGACGTGAACGAGAGACGAGACGCGAACGGGAGACACCCCGCCGACATGGCGGATCCAAGCCCCAAAAGCCGGACAGACGATGGCTTAGCCATGTCAATTCCCATCTCAAGTCAAGCCACCGCTCCAAAAGAAATAGCTTCTCGTCGGACAGGCCTCCGGTGGAGACTCCAGATAAAAGCAATGCGGCGGATGTGATGATGGCGGATCCTCCTTCCGCAACCCCGGCTGCTGCAGACCGAGACTCGGAACGCAAGATGGCGGAGGAACAGGCTGACGAGTTCCTTCGTGAACTTGCTCAAGAGTTTGCTGAAGAGGGGAGAACTCTTCCATCACGGAACAACCCGAGCGAGATCGTACCGCAGACTCAACCTGCTGGTCCTACCGGTTCACTGTGGACGGACAAGAATGGAGTGCAGTATCACTCCACCTCCAAGCCCTCTGCCAGCGACAACTCGCTGTATGTGGATAATAACGGCGTCCAATATCGCTCGATCACCAACCCCCCTTTCGGCGACAAGGTTTTCGAGCTTTGGCAAACACGCCTCAATCCCGTGATCCATCCCCGAACCAAGAAGACGGCTGCAGATTTTATGGATGAACTCGACGGCTAGGCTCGGCTTGGCTCGTGATCACTGCCGGTACATTTTGTCTTCGACAGTCTAATTCATCAAACCGCGGCCTCAACAACCTGGCAAAACCCACCGCTTCCCTTCCTGCCCAATGAGATTTGACCAAGTGTCCTCTCGTCTTCCTGAGTGAACAGCCAGTCACCACAATCTTTCAGCTACGGATGAACAACGACAATTGGTAACGTCCACTGCAATGAATCACATCGACCATTTTTTTTTTTGGCAGAAGAGCACGTCGACTTCCGCGATGGAAAACTATCCTGCTCTCATGGCGGAAGAATACTCGGCTCTGTTGAAGGCAAAAAATCTTCACTCTGATGGCGGAAGGGCAGGAGGGATGGTTCAATGAATTTTGTCCAATGAAAGGTCTTTCTTCTCTCAGTATGACCTTGACATGGAGTAATCTTCGTATTATGCTTAGCAAATGCCTGTGCAGCTAGTCTTGTGCAAACTTCTCATTTGAAATTACGATGATTTTGATGCCAATGCGCCGTAACGCCAACGAGTAATGCACGCGGGTAGCATCCGGGTCCCATACCATAGCAAATGCGTATAAACGACTTGGAAGGAGATGTACAGCCTGTCCCGCTCACACCGAAGAAGATCAATAGATCCTGGTAACTAATCCAATTTGTCCAAATGCTCTAACCTCGTCAGAACGACCTGCTTGCTGGTTTCCTCAATCTCCCCCGCCAGAAACACCTCATCAAGGATAGCATAGACCTTGTAGAAGTTGAAGACGAGATCAAGCTCGCAGACGTTGCCGAAAAAAGCATCGAGCACCTCGACGAAGAAGTGAATAGCTTCGAGATAAGCGAGCTCGTTATCGTTGGTATCCACGCAGGCGCAGAAAAAGAGCCCGGCGTACCGCCGGTATACAATCTTGTGGTTGCGGAATTCGACGAAATTCGACTGATACTTTTGATCCCGCGGGGCGACGAGGCGATGAACCTGTTAGAGGAGGTGAGCGTGCGTCAGGGTCATAGAGTTTGGCTCAATATATTATTCTAGACTGATGAAACTGTCGAAAACGGGAACCGATCAGGGGGAGCATACCTCGCCCTTGAGCTTTATTTTCTCATCGTCGTTGTATGGCACATACCATTTCGCCAACCGCGTCTTGCCTCTGATCAAAAGTTAGCCTGGAGCCTAGTAGGGACGGATGCCCGAAATCTTGGTAATCCTATCGCTAGAATGGCCATATTTGGTCAAGCCCTGAACGGACGGTGTTGGGAATTGGGGAAGAACATACTGTCGATTTTGTATCAATATGAAAGATAACATGATTAAAATTTTCTATGGACGGGTGTATTAAGTAGCAGCGGAACACGATCTCAGCAAAGGCCAATGTATCTCCTTATCTTGGGACAATTTGGCGTCGCGATCGCGTGGCGCCATGTTGCAACTGACGTTGTCGCAAATGGCTGCTCACTGGGATCGTGGGTCGCTGCCGCGGTGGCGGAGCAACCGTGAAAAGACCGTGTGGCGCATACGGTGCTGATTCGCTGAGTTGTTGGCTGAGAAGCCGTGTCAATGACAATCTCACGTGATTTCGCGTTTCCCATCTGAGTCGATGAAGCGGTGTTTTGAGCAACCGTGTACTGGTGAACCAATACGGCTGTGTAATTTTTTGAACTTTCTACTAGCATGACTTCTCCCATGATATTTTCAAACTATTCTATCCAAAGCAGTTGTGCAACGCACTCGTGACATTATTACCAATGTTCTCAAACATCCCTTCTCTGCGAATCCAAGTGAGCCGGTGTAGCTTGACAATTACGTGAGAAGGAGGAAACTACGGTATTCCTGAAGTAACGAATGTTCACGACGAGACACTCAAATCAAACCAATTGACCCTCAATGTCGCTGTTGAGTGCGAAAGAAGTACCAATGTAAATATATTCTACTCTCAACCGCATCACCCCTTGCCTGGCAACAACCACCACAGCTATTTTGCGAAGAGGCGAGGGAGAGCTACAGGTAGCATCCGAGGCCAGATATCACCTCACACGGTGATATCATACCATCCTTAGCGAGGTGGAATCAGCATCACTCACGTCATGGGAGACTCATACGCGTATCCTTTGTGCTTCCGGGACGGGTCTAGTGATGGGAAGGATTGGCGGGACGAGGACTATCCTGCCGCAATTACAAGAGTTTCTGAAGATGATAAGAGATATGTGACGTGGAGGTTCAAGCTAGGGGGCTTACTCAGAGACCAACTCTTCCCTAAAGATCGAGGTTTGTCAAAGCGAACGTACCTGATGTCACGGGATTTCTAACCGACCTCGCTCACATAGATCGCACTTACTATCTCAAGGCGTTTCCTGAAAACTACCATCTCCGCGTCAAGCCTGGTACCAAAGATGCCGAGAGAAGAGACGTTCTACTGTATGGTTATCCACATGGGTCTAAACCCAAGCCATTTAGATCCACCAACGAGTTTTTTCCCCATCTCTTATGGCTTCTAGGGGATAACCGGGATAAGGACACGTGCACTTGTCTCCTTTGCAACCCGGACGGACAGAAAATCATCAAGATTCCTGCGCACATCAAAATCGAAAAGAACCCGAATTCTAAAAATGTCGTTATACCGCAAGCAGCGCCTTATCCACCGTCGCTCTTTGCGTCGACGCAGAGAGCGCCTTCAAGAAATATTCCGCCACCTCAAAAGAGTGCTCAGCCCAATTCTAAGCCGGCAATTCGTGCACCAGCACCAGCACCAGCACCGGTTGCTGCCCCTCAACAACAAATCCATGCTCCCATACAACAGGCCCAAATTCCTCCATCACAGCAATTCCAAGCCTCTCGACAGCAACTACAGACTATTTCGCAGCAGGCCACGGAAAATCAAGCTGATGAAGCATTCATCTTTCGAGAAGGAGAAGTGGTGTGGCATACCAATGCCAATGCATGGAGGTTGGGGTTGGTTGTGCAGGCGCACTTACCGCCACAAGGTGCTCCAGTACCATCCAGTTATCGGATCAAACCTTTGGCTCACTCTTCCATCGACTTTGCAGAGTTGAACAAGGAGACCGTAGAAATGAGGCCCTTCCTAGCATTCAGTGTTCCACCAGGTATGGATCTCTTGTTCCCCGACATGCCTCACCACTGACAGATGTATCAAACTGACAAGTATCACCTCAGTATCTCTTAAAGCTTTACAGGACCAGCGTATAGATCAGTTAGATTGGGAAGCGTTCTCGGAACAGGAAATTTCCCTCGATGCCGACCCCGAATACAAACGCTTTGTGCTGGCTCTTGACGCTTCAAAAATGGCAGCTAACCATGTTGACAAGTCATACTCAACCTTTAATCAATTATCCACGCCCGGATCTCAGCGGGAACGTTTTGGGGGTGTATTCCTTGGCGCTGAGAAGATATGCACCAACGAGGTTGTGCGGCTCAGGGACGGCATTTTCAACGACGACAACCAGCCCAAAGACAGCCCTGTTGTGATGGTGGTGCACGACATCATCATCGAACACGGCGAGAATGGCAGCCCGCTCTACTTAATGGGCAACGTTCACCGCCTAGAAATTCTCAAGGGACAGGAAACGCCGAATCAGGGTTCCCTTCCGCCAAGTATGTTGCGCGAAAAGGCATTCCGCAATGAAGTCAAGGCGCGGTGTAATTTAAGCGTGCGCTATGATTGGGTACCTGTGCCTTCTGGTCAGGATATGAATATGCCCGAGCAAGCGGTCAAAGGTCGCTTCTATGAGACCCAGAAGTTGATGCCGATTCTCAACAAGCAGCGATTCCAGGAGTCTATCCAGGCGGGCGCCATTGAAGAAGTCCAGAATCTACTTAATACGCGTCTGGACTCAAAGAGCCTCTACATTGGACGCTTGAAGAATAGGGCGGAGGCGTTCCGTGGTACTGTTTCGCCAGATTTTGCCATGTCATTCGGGCCAAACGTCGTGGAACATTGAGCTGCTGAAGGAGAGGATGTGGTTCCTGGTAAATGGATGGACGCAAGGGGGAAGTTGAGCGGTGAAGCAGAGCGTTTGTCTCTTCCAACGGTTTCTTGGCCGTTTACTTATCCCAGCGGATTATGGAGAGCTTATCATGGCAGTCAGGGCTGTTTTCAACGGTCCGAGAGTCTGAGCTCAGAATATCTGCAATCTCGCTGACATCGGGGTTCGAGGTCTGAAGAATTTGCAGGTATCTTCACGGACAACAAGATATCACAGTCCAGCTCCGTCAATGTATCTGGACCCTGTAATAATGAAGCGAGTCGTTTCTATTTGCCGCTCTGTTTTCTGCCCATGCTTGTGTGATTGTTTCTCGAACAACGTGTTCCATATCCTTGATTTCCCGTCCTGGGCTTGTGATTTTCGCTTCCAAATCTTGATCATGACTGGGTCGTCTGCCGTCCCCGTTACTCCTTGCCTTCAAAATTTCCGATTCCAGACGCGAGCGTGTGAGACCGAATGTATCAGTGTGACCCAGGTAAATCGACTGGGGAGCGCTATTCTTCAGGACCATCTGGTGACGGCTGTTATTATCTAACTAAAGATAATTTTCAGTACAAATCTTCGCAGGCTAGCACAACAGGATTGGGCTTCGTGATCGAGTTAAGTCGACTCCCGTCTCCTGCTAATAATCCGAAGTACCAATTAAATAAGAAGCCACGAGACGAAGTTCACTAGAGGGCTCAAAACATGGTTTTTCTTTTGGAGAAAATCCACAATCTCTATTTGTTTAGGTCATATTTCCCACCCGTGCCAGACAACAGGCCAACTCGCCCCCTTGACATCCTCGATACTAACCAAACCCTCTGGACACCTCTATCGCTCCCCTCGACCCTGACAAAAGAAATCCTGCTCATACTCCACACCAAATCGATCAACTCGTCATATACAATACAAATTCCGTCATACATCCCATCGTCGCTCCGCTTTTGCTATGCACTAAGAGCAGCTGTTGCCACGCTCTTCATTAAAAACTAATCTTCCAAGGATACCTAAATACCCCTGGACACCTCTACTCCCGGAACCAACGACCGCGAGCAAGCGACCGTGCAGCCGGCTGCTGCGTAGGGCAGGTGCAGCCCTCGGGCGTGATCGTCTTGTACATGGTCGCAGTAGCGCCGCCCTGCTGCTGGTCCTCCGCGCCCATGGTCAGTGTGACGACCTGTCCGGCGCTCGCGGCCGTGGGCATGGTGTAAGTCATGTAGCGCGGCTTGTCGGCGACGGGCTTTCCGGTGCCATAGGGCTTGACGGCGGACATGGTGATGGGGGTTGTGACGGTGGAGGCGGTGGCGCCGGAGCCCACGGTCATGACGAGCGTCGAGGTCACGGGGCCCGCGGGGGTGTTGCCGTTGGAGGCGGCCGTGGCGGTGGGGAGCGGGACTTTGCTGGTTACGTAGGTGGCGGCGGCGCCCGAGCCCACGGTGATGGTGATGGTGGTGAAGTAAGGGCCGCTGGGACCGGCACCGGAGCCGGAGCCGGAGCCGGAACCGCTACCGGTACCAGATCCAGATCCGCTCCCAGTTTCGGATCCGCTGCCGGACCCAGAGCCGTTACCAGATCCCGATCCTGATCCTGACTCAGAGCCGCTACCAGATCCAGAGCCCGATCCTGATTCAGAGCCTGATCCACTGCCGGTTCCAGAGCCATTGCCAGATCCCGATCCCGATCCGCTCCCAGTTCCAGATCCGCTGCCGGACCCAGAGCCGCTACCAGATCCGGATCCCGACCCTGATCCTGAATTAGAGCCTGACCCGCTGCCAGCACCAGAGCCGTTACCGGTACCAGAGCCAATGCCAGAACCGGAGCCGCCACTGCCAGTCTCCTGAGCCCCGCCTGACCCCGTGCTCGGCGTGGCAGTCCCATACACGGTGTGTGTGACGCCCGTGACCTCGCCCTGACTGTAAGCAGACGTGACGGACGACGAGATGGAGGACGCAGCAGCCAGAGGACACACGGTAGTCGTCAGATCCACGACCACAGTCTGGGTCCTGGTGATCCGGTCGGAGGCGGGCATGGTCAGGTAGGCGGCCGTGTTGTTGCGGCCGGGGCAGTTCGCCACCGTCGGCGCGCAAGCATACACGGTGTGGAGGGATGTGGCCGCGACTGTCAGAGTCGTCATCGACCCCGGCTGCGACATGGAGCTGGAGGAGGCGGGTCCGCCGCCTCCTGGGCTGCCCGTGCCGTTGCGGTAGACGGGCTGGGATGAGGTGCTGGCAGCTGCGGCACTGGCGCTGCCGCTGTAGCTCTGGCTGGCAGAGTTGCTCCCGCTGTTGTCGCGCCCGGGGCCTGGGTTCGCAGCTCCGCCATATCCGAGGGTTGTGGCCAGAGCCGAAGCCGGAGCGGTTTGGACGGGCGCGGCGGGCGTCCCGACCGGAGTGATGCTGGCACCACCAGGCGTGGCGGTATGGCCGCGTTTCAAGA
The DNA here is from genome assembly GCA_025802455.2 of Iodosphaeria phyllophila. Taxonomy (NCBI): domain Eukaryota; kingdom Fungi; phylum Ascomycota; class Sordariomycetes; order Amphisphaeriales; family Iodosphaeriaceae; genus Iodosphaeria; species Iodosphaeria phyllophila. The sequence goes on along the minus strand of JAOYMO020031458.1, from coordinate 3,874 downwards.
AACCCGCGGCATCGGCGGCGGCCAGGGAAGAAACGAAGCCGAAGATGGCGATAGCGTTGTTCTTGGAAGAAACCATCTTGATATTTTGTTTTTGAATTGGCAGTGAAAAACCAAAAAGATAAACTATCAAAGTTGTAACGAAGGGGTTGTTGCTATTGGAAGCGAATGGGGGGCTATATGTTTGAATATCGTTCAAGCCAACACCAGGAGAGCGAACGTCGAAGCGAAAGTGCAGATCAATGCAACGAAAGGAAGAAATGGCTAACAAAGAAAGAATGTTAAGTGCGGTTTGAATGTCGAAGCGAGCCTGGAGAAGAAGATGTTTTTTTTCCCTACACAACACTGGGCGATTCAACTATTATATATATCATTCTCCCCTATCCACAAGACAAGTTGCCTTACTGTACAGGTATTGGAACTGTTCCCCCCTTTTCGGCAAAGACCGTTTCATAGTATGCATGTCCCAACGTCCTCTTCAGCTGCTCCTGAAGCCACATGCCAAGATGTAGAGAGTTTGCCAGCCTCATAGTAAATAAGCGCCATGCAAGCAGTTTGCTACGAAAACCATCTTGCAGCCACTGGAAGCCTGAATTGTTGTGAAGAGCAGTCGGAGCACTGTAGCTAGTCGATCATCGCTCAACTGGCCAGGGTACGGTACCTGAGCAAGGGGGAAGACGCTGATAGGAGCTGGGCGTCAAAAAAAAAAAAAAAATCGGGCTTTTGTTGAACAAATCATGAAACCGCCGAAATGATCGTTGCCGACTGTTGGCTGGTGCCTGACATTGAGAAGCCTTTCCCTTCCATTCAGCTGGCCCTAGTGGCCGCGGCGCGACCGAGAAAATCGCAGCATTGGTATCCGCGCGGGATCGCTGGACATGGTGGTGCTGAACTCACCTTACCCGCCGGACATCGCCATTGGATGAACCACCAAGGGAAAAAACAACAACAGCTCGCTCGCCACACACGGGGGTCGGTTTCATCTGCGTGGCTAATGAGATGTCTTACTGAGAATCGACCACGTTCTGCAAGACACGCATCTTTTGCTCAGTATGGGTGGGAGATTTTGGACTCATGTTTTTCTTTTCTGTAGTGAAGTACGGCCGTTGCTCCGTGTCGTGCCTTGACTTCAGAGCACAACACTTGCACGTCATTCATAGAAGGAAACATAATTACGCCGCGCATTCCCGTATTGGTAATTACGTATGAATACGAACACAATCACAACGCAACGGTCTCCAATCGGTGTTAAGCGCGTAGTTGCGCGCTTACTCTTCAATCTGCAGTACGTGCGAACTTCTTTCGATTTAGCGTGCGGTACTGTGTGCTCTTGGCCAAGCAGCAAGCGTCTACGGAGTACTGCAGAGTCGAAATCGAGAAGTTCTATTTTTCTCCATCGCACGCGCGCTGATCCTTCCGAAGAAAGATTTTGTGGATTGAGGCTGAACATCTTGTTTCCTTGCACCACTTTCTTCATCTGTCCTCTCATCCCAGCCTGACCTATGAGTAGACCAAGCGGCAACCATCGGCGGACCCACGTTGATCGTGTTACTGGCCGCCATGCCTTCCTTGTCTACAACAAGAAAGAGCAATGGTAAATCTAGATAGGTTCGCGATGCAAGGAGTGAGAAGAATCGTGATCCGAAGCCGAGATTTCGGCATCAAAAATCAAGACCACCAAGGAAATTCCCATGTACAGTAATTGTTTCTATTGATGTATACATCATCGTCTGATCTGTAGCGAGTATCTATTTCCCAAAATCCGTTGCGTACATAGAATAGCTAGCCTTGTTCAAACAGTACACTGCTCCATTTGCCGGAACAATGCGAGCAACCAGAAGTGACAAAAATTTCATCAGTTCGGTGAGGCATATGCTAGGTTTTTTTTAGTCCTATGAATATGAAACAGAGTGTCAAAGTATTGATCGGGATCAAGGAGCACACAGCGTCCTTTCCCTTCAATAGTAGCATTGTCTGATATTACATGATAAGAATCATCACGTAGTACGCCTTCATAATCTTCATAGGAATATATCTAGCCAGCATATGGTTGTCAGAATTCGTTCCGCAGAAGGGGGCATTTGATGTAAATGGTGCGCCACTCGGGGTGAACCTTATCCTATCAATACACTTCAGGTTCTGGTAGAAGGCGACGCCGGAAGATTCTCAAGGGAAAAGTTCTCCAGCAGATTTCTTACGAGCTTCCTTGAAGTTTGAACGTAAGATACGCGTCCAGTAATTCTGTCTGTGATTTTCTCACGGCACAAGAAACCATAAATGCTCCAAAATGATTCCAAATTGATTCCAAGCCCAGATCCCACGCCGTCCAGACAAGCTTCCCCCATCATGTCGAAACCGTACCTACAGGTGAAGCCACCCCCATACAAGCCGTAGAAAAACACCTCAAACACCTTTCCCCCCCCCCTCTGTCCCTTTTCCTTCCCTTGGTATACCCTTACCAGACATGCCATATCATACAATACCGTCTGCTAGCACTGCAGCGCCTCGTAACGCCTCATCGCTATGCTGTCCGCCCTCAGTCGTTCGCTTGTTCGCACAACGCTTTGCTCGAATATTTCTACAGGGCCCAAGAAAAACCAAATCGCCCGCCATGATGAACAACAACCCTCAAACGCCCAAGACAGCTTGCCTTCCTCCCTCACACAGACATACAGACAGATGCACACGAATCCCTTCCCACAGAAGCACACACACAACAAGCCTTCAGACCCACTTAAGCAGCCACAACCAACAGATTCTCGACCAGGACATCAAAGAAATCCTGCACCGTGACTTTCCCGGCACCTTCTCTGAAGCGCAACCTGGTCTTAATCACCCCAAACCTGCCGGGACCCTCCTTCCCAGCACCCTCGGCCGCACCTCCCCCACTCCCGACAATCCCCGTCTCCAGATAAGCGCGCTCGGCCCCGGACAACTCCCTCTGCTCCGTCTCCCGCCACTTGCGCTCAGCCTCGGATCGGGCGTGATTCAGGAGAGCCTCAGTATCCTCCTTCTCCCACAGGTTGCAGCGATCGCACTCCTTGCAGGGCCGGCCGTCGCCCTCGGGACGGAAATGCTGGCAGAAGTGCTGATACCCTCCTTCGGTGGGCGAGTTGATGTCCTTGCGGCACACGTAGCACATCTTGTAGCCGCAGGGGCAGGTGAGTTTGTTGCAGCCGGTGGTCTTGACGAAGCTGGTGTGGCAGCGGGGGCAGACGCGCTTGATGGCGAGGGACATGGCCTGCTCGACCTGGGTGCGGAGGGCGACGAGGGAGGACTCGTGGCAGATGTGGACGTCGACCCATTCCTTGGCGCAGGAGAGGCAGGAGGCGCGGCGGCAGTACGGGTTGGGGCAGGAGAAGCGCAGGCCGAGGCGGCGACGCTGGTAGCGGGTAGTGGCGGCATGGAAGTGGGACAAGAGGTAAGTGCGGAAGGTGGGGTTGATGAGGGCGAGGATGGGGAAGGCAAGGAAAAAGATGAGGATGGGGATGATGAGGGGGAAGAGGAGGAGGATGAAGAAGGAGATACAGAAGAGTTCGGCGAGACAGCCAGGGCGTAGTTTGAGATTGCATAGGCCGGGCGGGATGTAGATGTCATCGACTTCGGCGTAGTTGCAGAAGGGACAGCGGATAAGGGGGAGACCGGTGGCAATGAGGTCGTGATCGGCCAGACGTTGTTCCATTTTGCGCAGGATTTCTGGACCGTTTTTGTCGTCCTGCATGGCGCGGTAGGTGTGGGCGGCTGAGATGCAGCCGTTGCATTCGAAGTTGGCCGAGGATACGGCGAGGCAGCGCAGGGTACCAGTGTTAATGTCGACGCTGCGGTGCCATCCCTGGCCGAAAACGGCTTCAGTGATAGAATGCTGCACACATCGAAA
>JAOYMO020031372.1:0-13083 GCA_025802455.2 Iodosphaeria phyllophila | reverse complement strand
AAATTTCACCTTGACCATACTTGCACGTGGCAGGACTAAAAACTCTTTGGGCGCCGAAAGGCATCCTTCGCGGATCTGAGAAGGCTTGGCAGAATACCAAATGATCGTTGGATTAACCATGTAATGGAACTGGCCATCAATAGTCTGAATAATGCACATACGAAAGTCTAGGCCGACCTGATTGGCCGCTAAACCTACGCCGCTATGCTGGAGCATAGTGCTGAGCATTGCGTCCAATAAAGCTTTAAGCTCTGGACCAAACACGGTCACCGGCTTACATTTCTTAAAAAGTCTATGGTCTGGGAATTTAAGGATTTCCATCGAAGATGATCTCTAAGTTCTTCATTCTCGTGTTTTGTTGATCTAAATAGTTCTGGAGTATGCTCGTCACTTTAAGCATTAAGCAACCCATAACGATACACCAGATAACCATTGCTAAAAACGTGCTCCAAAATCTCATTAGAAGTTCCACCGCATTATTAATTTGTAGGCGTCCTTGCTAATTTCGTTACTTACTGAATTGCACAATCCAAGATTAGGCAGCTTCAATACTAACTTTTTATCGTTTGCTGATTTGACTGCGAACCCTACGAATCCAACCGCTTGGGCGCCTTCCTTGCCGAACCATTTGTATGCTTGCTCTTTAGATATATCATTGAGGCGCTTCTCCATTGAGTCAGCCTCAGCCCTAATTCCGGCTTGTCTGGTTCCAGCATCTAATCCTTTAGAGCATGCTTCATAATAGGACCCGTGAAGTCCAATGCATGTCGTGAGGATTGCTGAGCCAAACAGGGACGCCATCACTTAATCGTTCCTTCTCGAAAATTCTTCCCAGCGTTTATCCATATCTGGGTCAGGTTTGCTTACCGGAAGCTCGGCATCCATAATTTTATCGACTACCTTATAGTAATGACTCGGATCTTCTTCTTCCGTATTAATCATTTCGCCCAGATTTCTAAGGGCTTCTTTGGAGGTAAGCTTTCCGGCTTGCCATTCAACGCATACTAAACACATTTCATTCCCCTTTTAGGACTGCCTCCAAAAGCTTTTTTCTTTCTAGTAGCTCCTGGAGGACTTCTTTGGTCATTTTTATTGCTCGATCAAGCTCCGCCATCTTTTCTTTGGCGGTTTGCTTGTTCTTTAGTTTCCTAATTTCTTTGATTCCTATTACCTTAGGATCACTCATTAATGGTTATCCGTATTCGATTTATCGTCAAGGTAATCTTCCGACACCCATTTCAAGGCACGTTTGTTACCCTCATTCGAGTAAGACTCGTCCGATTTGATGACGATACCTTCTCGTACTTTCTGCTTAGGGCAGAAAACGCTAGGTCCGCGAGTAAGGCTGTACGCTAAATCCCTATTGTAGGGACCTTCGTAAAGGATAGGTACGATGTCGAAGCCACGCTCTTTGGCGAAGGCTTTAAGCTCAGTAGGCGACAGCCAACGTTGTTTGCCGTCGGATTCGAGAACTTTTACGTCGAACAAAACAAACTTGTGTTCTTTGAGTCCGTAATCGTAATTCTTTTGAACACCGGGACCAACGATCTCGCCGAACACGGTTTCCCCGAGCTTGAGCTTGGAAAATACGTCCAGGCTTGCGAACGTGGAGCCGTAAATATCCGAACCGTAAAAGCCAACATACTCTGACTTAGAGGAGATATCCACGTTATTGGAACCGTAGCAGTTTTCTGCCGCCGGAGCCAAGCGTAGGAACTTCTTCAGTTTACGCCACAGGGTGTTTGCTCGATAAGGGAGTACAGACGCACGAGCGTTGGTTCCATGGAGCTTCTCTTGAATCGAGACGTTCTCGCCTTCTTTAAAGAGCTGCGGAAACCACTTAATGTTGTCGAGACCGTTGTATTTATGGAACAACGGATGCTCGTCTTTTTTATTACGTTGCTTGTCCTTACCTTGCGTAGAAGCAAACCCAGGAGTTGGTGGCTCGTACTTTGTAATTTCGAGAGTCTCTGCAAGGTTGTCTTCGTCCTTAGCTTTTTTAAAATTCACCTTATCTGCGATGTCGAGAGGCATCATGAGCATACCTTGAGACGCAAGTCCGCGAATGCGGATCTGACGAACGCGTTGGTGATGGAGCTTAATTTTAGGCGGAATCCACTCTCCCTTTTCGTTCTTGGTCATAGGGAAGATGCGCTCTTCAAGCCATGCCGGAATAACGGAGTCGATAGGGATGTAAATCACCGGATCGCCAACTTTGTATTGGCCTTTTTTAACGATGACTTGAAAACCATATACAGTTGCCACTTCCAACGCATTCGCATTGTTGTGATCGCTAATTTCCAAAATTCGGGTAAGTGGTACTTTGTACGTAGTTCCTTCAGACATTAGAAATCTCCTTTTGCACATTGAAGTGCGGTGAATCCGCGACGACGCCAGAGGTCAATAACTCTTTGGCGATCGTCTATGAAAACGATTGGGGTGTATCGGGTTAAAATCTCAAAATCGAGAATGATCTCTTTAGCCACAGTATCGTCCCTGTGGTCTCCGCGACAGCGCATATAAAGAGCGTATGGGTGGAAATCTAAGCCGTGCTTTTCAAACCAAGTACGGGTCTTGCGCTCGTAATCGTCTGGGCGACCGGAAGCATATACGATAAGTACTGGACGTTTTTCGTTCCAATAAAGACCGTGAAGGATGGCTCTGCACCACTCGTTTGGCTCGTCGTGTTCGAGATCATCAAAGAAAGCTTTCCAGTTTTTCTTAACTCCTGGCTCGGTCCGAACATGATGAAGGCGCTTATCGAGATTACAAAGCGTGCCGTCAAGGTCACAAATAACAGCTTCGGGCTTGTTGCCTTCCGGATAGCGAAATTCAATTTCATCGGCCTCTTCTTTAAGAGGCTTCTCGTATTTTGAGAAAAACAGATTTAGGGCCGAATTCGCAGAAGAAGAATCTTGGATAGTAGGGTGACCTTCACGTTTCATCATTCTGTCGTAACAGGTGCGGCGCCCTTCGTGTATAACTATTATTTTAACGTTATAATTGGCCGCTTTAGCTACCGAGGTGTACGGGCGACGCTGTCCTTCGGAGAAATTCATGCGATCCACTACGATGCACGCTCGGACCTCAATGGCCGATTTAAACAACTCACGGTGTCCGTCTTTGCCTTGATCGTCCTGGCTCACACGAACGTATCCGTCTAGCTCATATTGCTTCGCAAGAGTAGATTTTCCGCTTCCTGGAGGGCCAACTAAAATGATGAGTTGCTGCTGATTCATACACCTAGAATACCACACTGGAAACTTAGGTCAATTAGAATTTAAGACAATATCCCGATAAGTCTCATAGACAAAATTCTGCCCCCATTCGCGGTTAGGTTCCTCTTTAAGTGACGAATTTTCTTGAGCTTCAACGATATCTACAAGACCCTTCTCGATGTGCTCCGATACTTCATCCATTGACATTTGACATTTCTTAATCTTTAAGAGCAATTCAGCTTCTGGGCGAGGAAAGGTAATATTTCCGGTGTTTAAAAGTTCTACAGCTTCATGGGCCACTCGAACCGCGTGAGAAAGGGCTTTATAATCTGCTCCGCCGGCCAAATGTGCTTTGTGGGCGCGGGCGCCGTAGCCATCGAGAACTCGCTGATAGACACCCTTGGTCAATTTGATAGTAGCGTGAAATGGCATTTTACGTCCAGCGCACTGTAAATGCGGCATTGCCGGGGTTCCATGCGGTCCAGGGATACTGACGATCTCGATAAGCGGGGTCCGTTCCAAAGAAACGAGATCTTGGCTATCAGAAACCAATTGGATCAGCGACTGCTCGTAATCGTATAAACGCTCGTGGTCTTTCGCATTGTTCAAAAGGGCCATAACTCGCTTGAGCGCGTCCATTCGAGAACCTTTGATTCCGTATTTAGCTGCCTGTTGGCGAGCATATCCTACGAAAGCATTGATGTTGCGATTCATTAGTTCTAGACGATTCATCTGGATGTGTCTAAAAAGAGTCAATCCGAGTTCTGTAGTGTTTTCGGTATACATGTGCTCTGGCGCAAAAAGCATATCGAGAGCCATAGTTTGGCCGTCGCACAGAAGTTCTAAATAACGATCTAGGCTAAGAACCTCAACATCTACATCGTCTTTGGTATTGCGCTCTCCCATTGCTTTTGGGCGCGAAGTGACGATAGTTTTCTTGTAATTCCCAAGAATAATATTTTTAGGCTCAGGAAGGTAGATGGCCTTCATGTCCAAATCTGAGTCTGGCGTGTTGGTGCCATACAAATGGCTACCAAATTTCATTTCTAGGATTTTGTTCATACCTTGTCGCCTTTATCAAAAGTATCGCGAAGATATCCGAATTCAGATTTCTGATCTGAAGTGAAATCGGTAAGGTATCCAGACTTAGGCATAAACTCTTCAGGTCTTTTGTCATCGTAGGTCCACATAGGTTTAGAAATCACCAGATCTACGTAATTTTCTAAGCCAAGACCGCGAACAGCGGCTGCGGCCCAATCCCATCCTCCGGCAGACCACACAATAATGGTATGACCACGAAGCTTGTGCTTAATGAGCTGGTCGATGTGTTTACGATGAGGTAGAACTTTTTGTGTGAATCCGCCTACCAGTATTGGCTGGGCGTCAGGCTCATTTGAATCGTAAATGTAACTTTCTGGGGACAACACTTCAACGCCATGGATGTCAAGTTGTTCCTGGGTTGCCGACCACATGATAAGTGTGTCGTCTACGTCGAAAAAAGTGGTCTGTTTACAAGGAATTATCTTCATAATCCCTATTCTCTTATTTTCTTATTAGATTGTCAAAGTCTTTTTCGCTAAAAGAGCGGCAACAGTAAATACAGTATCCAGCTTTAGCCTTAATCATCCAAGGGGCTACCAAGTGCGGTCCAGTGGCGCAAGGGAAGGGAGGCGGAACCTGACTCATTCTCTCGAACAGATTCTCTATCATTTCCTGAGTAAGAACAGCGCCTTCGCTTTTGATGTTTGACCAGTTTCCGTCGAATTTATCCTTCACAGGCTGCGCACTCCTCTTTGGATCTGGATGCCAAGTCACCGCGAATGACTCCTTCGGTGCGCAGGTAATACAGGGACTTAAGCCCTTCTTCCCACGCTGCCATGTGGACGCCGTGAATATATTTTGGGTCAGCGTTAGAGCCGAAGAACAGGTTTACCGATTGTCCCTGGTCGATAAATTTTTGGCGCTGAGACGCCTGTTTGATAATAGCGTATTGGTTAATCTCGCGTGCGGTAAGAAACACGGCTTTAGCTTCAGCCGACAAGAAATCTAAGTGTTGAACGCTTCCAGATTGCTCGTTAATGCTTTTCCATACGTCAGGAGTATCCTGGTTTAATTGTCCTAAATAGGACTGTAAAGTAACATTTTTACGGATAAATGTCCCTTTTGCGCTCTTTTGGGAGAACACGTTTGCAGCGATCGGTTCGATGCCGGCAGAGTGTCCACCAGAGATGGTGGAGTTAGAAACGGTAGGAGCTACGGCCAAAAGATGAGTGTGGCGTCTTCCGAAGCCTTTACACCACTCTGGCTCTCCCAGTTCTCCTGCCATATTGAGGGTTTCTGTTTCAGCTTTGTTTTTAATAGTGCGAAAAATTTGAGAATTCAGCATCATTGCTTCGAAACTGTCGAATGGAATGTTTCTTTGCTGAAGAAGCGTGTGCCAGCCAAGAACTCCGATACCAATTGCTCGACCCTTGATAGCTGATCGAACGGAAGCTTCTAGTCCAGGTTCGTTTGCGGCTTTCAAAATGTATTCCGAGATAACCGCATCTAGGAAACGGACCGCTACCTCTACGGTGTCAGTGTCTTTCCATTCGTTCCATTTTACCAGGTTCAATGAAGACAGGCAGCAAACGAAAGTGTGATCTGGATCTGTGTGGAGCATGATCTCCGTGCAAATGTTGGAAGTGCTTACTTTCAGTCCGTTTTCAGTATAGCAAGGCGGGTTGGCACGGTTTACGTTATCGTTGAAAAAAAGATATGGTTGTCCAGTCTCTACACGAGCTTTGAGAATTTCCTGCCAAGTATGGCGATCTGGAACGCTTCCGCCTTTGATGCTCTCCATGAATTCATCTGGAATACAAATTCCGTGATTCAAATTCAAACAACGACGATTGGTGTCTCCAGTTGGACGACGAAGATTGATAAACTCATCCATGTCCGAGTGTCTAATGCCGGCGTAAACTGCGGCAGCTCCACGGCGAGTTGAACCTTGGCTTACCGAGATGACCGTTGAATCATAAACCTTAGCCCATGGAATAATACCTTCGGACTTACCGTTGCCAGAGATAGAAGCACCACGGCCCCGAACATCGCCAAGATAAATACCGACGCCTGCCCCATTTTTTGAAAGCATGGCAAGTTCGTGCGCCTTTCCGAAGATCGAGTCCACGCTATCACCGACATGATTAGAATTACAGGAGATAGGCAAGCCACGATTGGTGCCCAAATTACTAAGAACAGGGGATGCGGGACAGAGCCAGTTTTGCCACATTGCATTGAAGAATTTTCCTTCCCAGTATTGTTGCGCTTCAGGGTAATAACTTGCTGCCGCAGACGCTACACGACGATACATATCTAGTGGCGATTCATCGGGAAGCAAATATCCGCCCTGAAGGGTGCGAAAACCTTCTTCGCCCATCCACTCAGGAGCTTCGCCTTCTTTTTTCAGATCTTCTAAGTTCATTTTTCAGTTTCCCAGATGTTAGAGAAGTCGATTGCGCCCTTGGCGTAGTCGGTTACACGTTGTGCGAAGAAATCTGCGTGCGAAACTCCGGCGGACATGATGTCAAACCAAGCCATTCGCTCCAGCGACTCTTTGTCAATGTTCTTGTAGTGTTTTTTAAGTCCCAAGTCGTTCAGTTTTGTATTTGCTCGGTGGCGGATAAACCGTTTTAGATCTTTAGGGTCCAAACCCTCTAACGGTCCAAGCTCAAAGGCTTTGTCAATGAACGCGTCTTCCAGTTCTACAGTATCTCGCGCAGCTTGATAGATGGATTTCTTTAATTCGTCATCCCAGATGTCCGGATTTTCAGCAATCAGGGTTCTAAATAGCCAGCAGCCCGCTTCTGAGTGCAAACTTTCATCTTTAATTGAGAAAGCGATGATCTGGCCGAGACCTTTCATCTTGTTGAAGCGTGAAAAATTCAGAAGGACGGCAAAAGAACTGAAAAGATTTACCCCTTCATTGAAGGCGGAAAAAATAGCGAGGGATCTAGCGATCTCAGCGCGGGACTTACTCTTGGTTTCCATTAAACGGTCAATTTTAGCCTTAGCGGTCGGCTCATGGAGAAACGCTGAGAAGTCTTCCAGGCCAAGGGACTGGTTGAGGTAGGCGTAAGACACGGCGTGGATGGACTCAAACGACGCAAATGCAGCTGACATCATTTGGATTTCAGGTTTTTTGAACCATTTAGCTACGTTCTGAGACCAATACTCCTGAATGAACACCTCGGATTGGGTGAACCCCTTCAGAATTTGGCCGATCACGTTCTTTTCGGATTCATTAAGGACCATTTTCCAGTCGTTAATGTCCGAAGCCATCGCGATCTCAGTATGGAGCCAGTGACTTTGCTGTTGCAGCTCCCAATATTTGTAAGCTTGCTCGTACTCAAAAGGGGCATAAGTTGCCCTGGGCTTCAAAAGACTCATTTCAGACTACCTTCCGCTCTACGTATGTCTCTATCAGTTAATCGGCGTATTCGTCGCTGTCGTCTTCATAGCTAAAGACTCGATTTCCTTTAAGAAATTTCCATTGGCGTAATATTTCTTGAACCGTTTCAAACGTCGCTTGTTTTGGAACTTCATCATGAACCACAAACGCAATTCTAAATCCTGAATCGTCGAGACAGACCGTAAGATCTTTTCGTTTCATCGAGGAGGCCATAAATTACTTTCTTTGTTTATATTTTAAGGCAATGCGATCAATGATTTTAGGCATATCCTGAGGGTCTAGGCCTTCATCAATCATTAAATTTGCAAATAGCTGCATATTTTTTTTGTATTCTTGATTTTCAAACATCTCTTCTAAGAACGCTAACTGCTCGTGATTCAACTGGATGCGATATTTCATTTGATTCCTTCCAAGTAGTAGACTGTTACGTCGTAGTCAGAAAATACTTCCTGTAAAATTACTTCAATCTCTTCCCAATTGCCGCCGGCTAATCCAGCACCTATCTTTGGGATAGCGATTCTAAGGCCCTTTGACCTAGCAAATTCTTTAACCTTGGTCATCGCAGTGCGAATGGCAGAATAGTCAGCGTGCTTGATTCCACGAGGGAGGTAGTTAAACTGAGTGGCACAGTTGATTACAAAGTCCTGTTTTCCCCAGACTCGGACAATTTGAACATCTCCAAGGTTCCAGCCGTCTTCTTCAAATTTATCGTGGTAGTAATGTTTAGCTCTAGGATACTTTTGGGAAACCCCGAAAGCTACTCCCGAGCCGAAGCCATTTTTGCAGTTACAGCCGTGCGCGATAATCTCGGCTTCAGTATCGAATAGATCACCTTCGACATACTTAATCATTGCAGTCTTCTCGCTCCTGCTCTTCCTCTTCCAGCTCTAATATGCAGTGGATACAGTTAGGAGAGCCTTTTTGGGCAATTTCGTCGTCACAACGTTCGCAAATCTTAGCGGACATTATTTACCTTCGAGGATCTTACGCTCTGTATCGAGATCTCGATTAAGAGCTGCGGCTTCGGTAAACTTAGCTCCGTAACGGGATTTCAGCTTAGCGATGTTCTTTTCCTGAATGGAGTCAAAGTCTACGCCAAGCGTGTCGGCCAAGATCGCCATGTACCAGAAGATGTCTCCCATCTCTTCGGCGAGATTCACCTTGTCTAATGGCTTACCGTAGAACAGGTGTTTCTTAAGAGCATCTTGAACTTCACCTGCCTCGGTGGCTAAGCCGATAGCTGCATGGAGAAGACGAATGCTTTCTGGGTTGGCTAAGCGTGCTCCGATGGCATCAAAATCTTTTGACTCAGTGACTGTGGCGTCTTTAACGTATTGTTTATTGCTCATGGTATTTCCTTAGGTAAAAAAGAACCAAGCGATCAGCCATCCTAAAGCTGGGCCGGAGTAATTTAAGAAAACTTTCGTCATACGATCTTTGTTAGTATCTTCTTTTTTGCCGACCATGGAGGTGTAGTCTGAGCTAATGATGGCAATTAAAATTCCAATTCCCCAAGCTGCCTTGAGTCCAGGGAGTGTCGGGGTTAATCCGTAAGATGGCGCTAAAATAGCCCACACCTTGGTAATCACCCAAAGTCGCCAAAAGATGGCTCCGATCGCTAGGATCAATATGAAAAAACCAGCTAAAATTTCATCTACATTATTCTTGCTCATAAGGTACCACGCTCAGTTCGTCTGTGTTTTCGTCCCATGAAAGGACTTCTAAAATGTCATATTCTCTTGGGTCTAACTCTTCAAAAATACCTTCTCGGTCAATAGCTACCACTGCGCCGCCATCTTCGTCGTAAGTCTCGCCCTGGGAGAGGTAAGTCTTTCCGGTGGAAATTTCGCGAACGCTATGGATATTGCCGTGAAAATCTTCGTTGGTGTGTTCTACCAAACCATCGAAATCCCCATGTGGGTCGATTACCTTTAAAAGCTCAAGTGTTTCGTCTGTTTTTCTGTTGCCCATCTCTACTCCCAGTATTGCCTTATTTTCCTATTTTGTCAAAGCTAATAGAGCTGCCTTAGCCGCTTCTTTTTCAGCTTCTTTGCGATTCTTGCCTACGCCAGTGTAAGCAGGAAAATTAACGAGATGTACGCAAGCCACAAAGGTAGGGTTGTGGTCAGGGCCTTTGGCGGCGATGATCTCGTAGGAAGGTGTGATTTTAAATAGGCGTTGAGTGTACTCTTGAAGATCGGTCTTGTAGTCTTTGTAGAGAGGACGATTAATATACTGACTGAATACGGATGTGACAAATTCTTGAGCAGCCTCGAATCCACCGTCGAGATAAATGGCTCCTACGATTGACTCTAGTGCGCAAGCAAGCATAGAGTTCGTTGCTATTGCCGGCTGACTGCATTTAATGTATTTACCTAACGACAAACCCTTGGCCACCTCTGTGAGTGCGATGTCGGAGGTCAAAGAAGACCTACGCTTTGTCATCTGACCTTCCTGCTCTATGAAGGCGCTGTAGAGCATTGTGGTGACTGCCGCGCTTAGAATGGAATCTCCTAGAAATTCCAACCGTTCGTTGTTATAGCCGAGGCTGTGGCGGGCGCTGTAAGAAGAATGAGTTAAAGCTTCTTCTAACAATGCCTGGTTTTTAAAGACATAAAACTGAGATAGAGGTGTCTGTAGGTCCATACTGTAGATAATCTCCTTATTTCCTTATTCGATCAACTACTAAATTGAATTTACGTTCGTATCCAAAATAATTACTGGAACGCCATCTACAATGAACGCTGGCACCCCGTGCCATGGAGCTACTAGGATGACCGCCGTCAGGTTTTCACCTTCTTCGACGTAACGGCGTACCTGCCTAAACACTGAAGCTCGATCTGTTTGGTCGATCTTACATTCGATGAAAATACGCTCACCGTTCTTTTCGGCCAAGAAATCTACTCGGCTTCTTTTGCTGAATTTATATTCGCGCTGAATTTTAATGTCAGATGTCAAATTGTTAGACAGTGACTCATGAAGGGATCGCTGCATCTCTTCTTCCGTATTTACCGGAAGCTTTAGTTTTCTAATGAGTGAGGCTAAGTCTCCCAGGAGACCTTTCTCTTCGATTACGTCCGGAACTTCTTCTCCGATAGATTTTAGATAGGCGGCGGCCATGTCTCGGACACGATCGCTGGTGGAACCGGCGCCGGCTAATAGTTGAGCTTCGGCCTCTTTTCCTTCTACGAGACCGTCATGCTGAGAACGCTTATCGCCCAAAATTCCGATCATGAACGGATCAGCTCCATCGGCAATGGTAAGGTAATAGCCGCTAACGTGTCTAGTTTGACCATCCCGGTCTAGGCGGGCGAGAACCTGGTCCATAACGTGAGGGGACCAATCAAGTTCTCCGAAAACAGCGGTATTGCAAACGTGCTGCAAGCCATCAAGGCCAGCGCCCGAGCGAAGACTGATAATGAATACGTTAGCTTCGCCTTCAGTGAATAGTTTAACCGCATTTTCTTTTTCTTTTACGGTTTCCGATCCAGTAAACATGACAGGGAATACTCCGCTGCCGGCTGCTGAGAAATCTTTCATCCAAACATCGTAAACGTCTCGATGCCAACCTACCAATAGGACCTTCTCGCCTTCTTGTACTAGCATTTTTACGAACTCAGCTACCGGACGAGCCTTTGCTACCCCAGTTGCATGGCGCAATTTCCAATCGAACTCGCGAGCGGCATCAGAGTCTTCGCCCACGCGACCAGATAAAACGGACATAGCAAGCATCTTGGTAACATTTTCGATAGCTTGTAGTTGCGCCAAGTCAGCGTCGATGGTGTAAACGTGCTTGCTCGCTTCACCGAATCGCAGGCCAACTTCTTCAGGTGTTCTTCTTAGAAATAGTCCCTGAGTCTTTAGAAAATTGTTAAGCGTAGCCGGCTCGTTAACCTTGCCCCATACGCACCACTCGGACTCGAAGTCTTCTTGGGTTCCTAAGCAATCAGGCTTAATGGAATCAAGAACGCTCCATATCTCTCCGCCTTGGTTGAAGATCGGGGTTCCAGAAAGACCCAAACACTTTTTGGCTTTTTGAGATAATTTTTTAGCGTACTCGCGCTTTGCGGTACCGCGATGGCGAAGCTCGTGGACTTCATCGAAAATGACAGTGCTGACTTCGAAATCCTTGGTTAGGATAGTATCCTGCCATGGTCCCAGACGATTGTAAGAAGTGATGATTACGTCTACCTTTGGTAGTTCATAATTTTTGAATCCGCGAATCACGTGGGTAGTTACTCCCGGAAGGAATCGCTTCAATTCTCGATCCCATTGCGTACACAGGGTTGGAGGGACCACAATAATCGCTGGACGATCTTCTGGTTCTACCAAAATTGATATAGCGGAAACGGTTTTGCCGAGACCCATCTTGTCAGCCAAAAGCATGCGTCTGACCTGTCGAAACATATTCTGAAATTGAAGCTGATGAGTGCGTAGGGTGCCGTTAATTGGCAGCGCATCTGGAGATACACGTGACTCGTTATCTTTGTCTGCCGAGGAAGTGTATTCTACGATCTGATCGTATTCTTTTCCTTTAGTTTGAATCAGTTCAAGAACGTCAGGTTCAACTTCGAGCTTGTAACGCTCCATGATCCATTGAAGGTCGCGGCAAGACGCTAAGGTAACAGGAAATATTATCGGCTTATGGGTATACTGGCCACGCTCCCAGTAGGTGTGGCAATTATCGAAAACCTTACGCAGGCGCGACATCACGTGAGGCTCGCAATCAAGCTTCAGCTTTTCTCCTCCGTGGTTGACCGTGACTATTTTACCTTCGTATCTCACTTTTCACCTTTACTGAAATGGTCCATTAGAGTTCCAACCAAGAAACACGTTCCGGAAGTAAATGCTAAAATGGTACCTAGAGTCTGCGCATGAAGAATTGAATATAGCGTAGAGCCAAAGAATCCGTGGGCGCAAATTAGGGAAAGCAACTTACGCATAGTCATCAAAATCAAGATCGAGATCTTCGACCACCTTAAGAGTTTTAGTTTTTAGGTCCAACTGCTTACGAATCTCGTTAAAGTAATCAAAATAAGTCGTAGGCTTCTTGTGGGCACTCCAAGTTTTGATGAAAAGCATTGCGTCTTTTCTGCGCTGAAACCAGATGGTGAAGTCCATGGATAAAGAATTGTATTTATCAGACCCAACACAGAAGCCCTTGCCGTCTCTGTTGTCTTTAACGTTCTCCAATAGCCATTTTAACACTTTCGGCTTTAAGCGTTTAGAAATCTCAGTACCGAACCCGCCGTCGGCTCGTGGGTATTCGAACTCGACCAAAAGATTTGCGTCTGGATCTGTTTCGGTGTACATTCTAGTCTTAAAACATACCATGTACCGGGCGTCGTAATTTCCACCCCAATTGCTATCTGAACACCACGAATGATTGATATGTACGTGCATAAATTATCCTAG
>JAOYMO020031283.1:0-13088 GCA_025802455.2 Iodosphaeria phyllophila | reverse complement strand
GGGGGGGGGGGGGGGGGGGGGGGGGGGGAATGGTCGCATACGGATGGAAGTAAAACAAAAATGCGATACTCGAGTTCGACACCAAGGGGGGGCTCAGGACTACGGATTCGTACGCGGACTTGGGAGGATGAGAAAGATCTGGGTTTCGCTAGTAAACTAATACCCGCCGCGCCTTGCAGTCGTCCTCGGCATCACGCTTCCCGACTCCCGCGTTCCCGACGAAGCCATGCTTCGCTTCAAGTAGAACCACGCGCCCACGCCTGTATCCGAGATTTCCTTCCCACTGCTCGCCGTCGCGCGGCTTTCTCAAGTCGATGGACCGAGTTTCGATGTGGCAAGCGAAGCGAAGCAAAGCAAAGCAAAGGGCTCGGTGTATCCGGGCAGGGGTGACGTGGTTGTCTTTATCCGAATTTCTTGGTGGTGACACGGAAATCTGCATGTGAAGTGAATTTCGAGGGCGGTTTGTCGGCGTTTGTATCTGATTTACTTGATTTTCTTTTCCCACATCTACTGAAGAATCCCCCCCGTGCTACTGTGGGACTTACCGATCCATGTCTTACTGAGACTTGCCACCAACACTTATCGTGCGAATGGCGGATAAGCAGTTCGACAATTAGGTGGTGGCATGAGGTGGATTGCAAAGTGATGATATCTACTGACCGAAATTTGCACGAATGGATGAAAGAGCTGTTAGGCAGGGAAAGGGGGGGGGAGTTTGATGATTTACGAGTGAGGAATGTCTCGTGCTTTCTCTGCGAGCTGTGGTGGTTCATTACGTTGCTGCTTCCGATAGTAAGCTACTCATACGTACGTAATCGTCTGATCAAGTACACAACGAGGGATAGTAATACTAGTCTGGAAAAATTTACGCGGATCAGATTCGTAGTCGTGTCAGTCTACACAGTAGAAAGACGTCTCAATAGGTACAACACCCTTTTCTTTCGGTGCTTCCTATCATTGGCACCACGGAACGGACCGAACGACATCAGGTGGACCAGCGCGAGAAGCCTCATTTTCTGCCCTGCGCAAATCCGTAAATTCGTCTACCAACCTTACAACTCCCGGTTTCAAGTTACTGCAAGACCTTCCGAAGAACGAATGACTTTTTCTGTCAAAAAGAAAAACAGTGACCATGGTTGCTCACAAAGAAGATAGTATCGCGGAAAAGCCGGACGAGCGATAATCTGATACAGATACCCATAACGACCGATAGACCATCAAAGTCGGGCGTGTGAGGATGGTCGAATGCGCGGCTCACGCGCCGGACCGCCACAGTTAGAACAGATTTCACGAGTGCTGATGCAAAGGCGAATCTAACCCCTGCAACAACTTCTTAACGAGATTGTGAGGCAACATGGATCAGCCGTTACCTGGGCTTTTGTCTTGGGGGTAAAGATAGAGGAAACTCTTTAATGGTATAGTATGTCAGGTGAGCCCACACCAATCAATGTCCTGGTACGGCTCTCATATCAAGAATTACTGGGGATTTGAAAGTTGGACGATGCCACGCTCTTTCCAGGCACCTCCGTGCGAAGGTGGATAGCGGAACGTGCAATATAAGCTGCCGTGCCCCCGTCGCTTGTAATCAGCAAGCGATCCTGCGCCCAGGCTACCGTCATTACCGGAAAGTAATTTCAAATGAGCAGATGTTCTAGTCGGACATGGCCACCAGTCGCCGCATATTATTGCGAAGCCGCCAGCTTGTATCTCGCCAATTTTGTGTTTGCTAAAAAGTTCTGGTACACCAGCAGAACTCATCCCATCCCACTATGTCGAGAGTGGCAAAAGTCCAGACCTGGACCTGCCCTCAATACTGAAAGATTGAGACCCTTGACGTGGTCAAATGGCACAGCCGACTCGCAGCAAAATCACGCAATGTGTCCTGCTTTTCCCTCGGCCATCTACCGTAGCTACCATCCAATTTGCCATCACTAATATTGGATAACGCCAATGCGAAAAGAACATCCTTTCAGTTGGGTTGCGTGGCGGCCTGCCGTTTGTCGTTTGTGAGCATATCGAAGGTAACTACTTCTGTTGGTAGCATGATGCTATCATATGTTAGTACAGTCTTGGGGTAGTGTGTCGGGTGCAGCCGCTAGGCCCAAAAAGGTCACAGCGGATGCTCGCTTCTCAATCCTAAAGAAACGTTGGTACTGTGGCACATTCTCCATCTGATTTCATGCGACTTCCAGTGAATACAGTACAAGGTAGACTGTGAGAATTTTTTTTTGGGTAGCCCAACCCAGTTCGCAGGTCTCCGCTCGCCTTGTCTCACTCTGCCTCCTCTCTGTTCCTCCGTTCATAAATAGGTCCAAATCTAAGACACGTTGACACACATCCCCTCGTTGGAGTATGCCTACTTCGAGATTCTTAGGACAACACAAGTGTTTCTAGCTTGATCAAATAAGTGATGTTCTTGACTGCGACATAAGAAGCTTCTATCTGTCTCTTTCATTCCTGTGTTCACTTTCTATCTTAGACTTCGGCGACCGTCAGCATCAAGATGAAATCACCGCTTGCTGCCATGCCATAGTCCTCCTGGGGCTTATGGCCTCTCCTCTCATGGCCTTGCCCATGCCGCCAAAAGAAGACGAAATAAACCCTTACACTATGAGTGTAGAAGGAAATGGCGTATTACCTCGCCCAGGGTTCTCCGAGGGACCCATACCCAGACGCGGCCCAGATTATGGTATCGAAACTCCACACTCCAGGCCTTCCTCGGAAGAGTTCGAGCACGATGTCAACGGGGCAATGTGGAGTAGGGTGTCATTGGCTAGCATGGAAATCAACCCGCTCGATAGGATATGGGATAAATGGGACCTTTTGGCGACACGAGAAGATCTTCGCAAGCAGCCAGGAACACCATATCCGAGAGCATTTCGTCTCCAGAATTGGCTTCATGGGTTTCAGCATAAGTTTAAGCTGATGCAGGACCAAGAGAAAAAACTGTGGATGGATCGGATCCGCCTCTATTTTGCTCGCCGGGACGCCCGTTTGAGCGACAGCGAAGAACACGATCGCCAGCTCAACGAACTCGAGTCTAACGCGCATGCGTCGTGGAAAGAATATGAAAGAATCGTCGCAGAAATGAAGATGGGTGATTCCAAAGACCCAGAGTTTGCGGAATTCGTCAAGGTCGTTGAGATGGTATCCGAGAAGCTCGAGGCGCTAGGCAAGGAGATGGAATTCGCCGCCAAGGAAACCAGGGAGCAGGAAGCCGAGGCCATGGAACGCGCTGGGGCTTTGAGCGAGTTGTGGGGAGATTACAGGTCACCCCATAATGCCTTTGTTAGCGAACTGACTGAAGCCGTGATCAAGGCTTATCACTCTGACCACGTTTTGGATCCCCAGAAGCCAGGAGAGAAGTTGAATTTTGCAATGGAGAAGATGGAATAAACTCTAGGAAAAATCGCATGGCTTGAGTACCAGAATGGCAGTGCGCGACGAGGCGAGGATGCCACGAGGAAGGATGCTAGAACGCACCAGGATTTCAAGCGGAGCGTGAACACATACCTAGTGGGGCTAGTAATCGACGTTCAGAGTCCTTTGCATAAGAGAGAGTATGGGGAAAACAAAGTGTTAAAAGAACACATTGAAAAAGAAGCAAGCACGGGAGTCGACGACTACCGAAAGAGGCTAATCCAGGTTGCCCGAGACGGACAGAAACAAAAGCAGACAAAGGTGGATTCGAGGGAGCGTCCAATTTCGGAGTAAAGAAGGAAGATTTGGAAACAAACTGAGGAAATAGTCACAGCGTCTCCGTTAAAGCCAGACGATGTGATTACCACGGAAGTCAGCATTGATTGGAACAGATATCTACCGGTACTAGCTAGCTTCGGGTATGGGTTTATTTCCATGCTGCATCTCTTAGTGTGAATGGCGCGAAAAAGATGCTTGCCAAGTGGATGCAAAATAACTGGAAAAGAATGGATAGGTTCCTGCAAGGAGGAAAGACTTCATCTCGTTTGGGGAAGGCTGGTCGGCTTTTGGAGAGCATGCCGATATCTACTGTATGATAGATCCAATAGCCAAGTCCTTGATTTCTTTCGCCCCCATTCCCTTCAGTAAGTCCTGTTTCGAGCCTGATAGCATGAGGTAACAAAAGTAGAGAGACCCAATCTCATTACAGGAGTATACCTCACTTCTGAATCACACATATATCTCTTTGTGGGATGAAGAGTAAGCGTCCAGCCACCGCACACTGCCAAAATCTTCCGATTTCAGGTAGGAGATCTCTGTTGAAGCTCCAATAATCATTCCTCAATGTTCTACTTCTAGCTATATAGTCCACCCAACAAAGTCGCGGAGCCTGGTAGTCAATAGATGGTCACATCGAATGCAGTTCAGCATATAGAACGGGACAGGTTCTGAACTGGAGGACTAAAAAACCTCGGGTGTTCATGATATCTGGACTTGGGAGGAGTTGGGCCAAGATCTGCGCTGGGTAAACCTCAGGGTGAATTGAAATTTCTTCGAAGACGGCAGGAAACCACGATGGTTGCTGATGAGGTAACGAGGGCTAGTTCTGGGACAGATGAGAGCTTGGCGAAGTAGGTCCGAGCAGCACACCCCTGTATTAGGCGAAGTTTCGACTTCTAAACATTAGAAATGAGCGCAATACACAACAGTCTGCTAATTTTTGCTGATAGAGAATCCAAAGCAGCGACCTTTTTGCATTCACTTGCCTTGTGAACCGAAATTGTCTCACGAGAATACTCGCCAGGAAAGGAACCGTGAGTTATGGCGGCAAATTCGCTTTACGGAGTATCGTTCAATAGATATCTCAAAGATTGGGCAGAAGTGAGCCATTCTTGACCCTACGTTCTCGCTTATGTGTACAATTTTTTAGCAGCATATTGCAACCATCCAAATCGAGATCCCAATTCAGATTTCCACGAGCAGAGAGGCCACAGGGGCGATCCCCGTAGCGGGTTTTGACTGGTGCTCGCCGGGACGTTCGATGCGCACCTTGAAATGCTTGGCTTGCTCTTGCTCGACCACCTTTTAGGCGCAATTTAACTCCTCTCCTAGTGCGTTGATGGTATTCAAGTTTCATTCTATGCTGCCGGGCGCCAATCGACTTGTCAAGCTGCTTTCCAGACACAAGTCCAGGCCTGATGTGGATATCACACGAAGGCTGGATGGACCAGCGGAATGCTAGCACCCACAATGAGAAGCACCAGTGCCGGATTTGGACTACCGAGAATCCTCCAGATGGTGCAATCACCGGCACGTGCGAACTGCGCCAGATCGTTCCCGGTACTCTCTAGCCTACTAGTATTGCAGAAAGCCTAGAAACTTGTCCATTTTTGTTGTTGTGTCTTGTTCCTGGTTCTTACAATAATCCTGCCCGTGGCGAATCACATCGGAGATCGCCCCTACCTCCTACACAGCACACAGTAAAAGTGGTTATCAACGCCACAGTACCAGCCACATTGACATCTCACACCGTACCGATACTGAGACATCCTGCTGCCTGATGGATTTAAGGCTTCACGGGGGCACTGGAGGGTATCTTGACACACCAGCGTTAAGAAGTGCCCTTGGATTCTCGTCGTTACCTATTTCAACGACTCTTATGCCAATAGTGAAATAGCTTCATTGTACTTGATGGATTTGGGCTTTGCCTAGTTTTTTTTTTGATTGGGTGCTCCTCGTGATCATGGTCATCTATCACGGACAGACCACCATCCAAGCCGCGCAGCGACAGCAGCAACAACAGCAAAAGGAGCAGCAAGAGCAACAAAATCAAATCAACACTTTCATTGGAAGTAAAAGGCCTCTCCCTATTGCCAATCATCAAGCGCGGAACCGATTACCTCAACCTACTCCGTCTTCCCCTCGAAGTACTCCTGCATTTCAACGACCAATCCTTGCTAGTCACAACAGGAGTAGCGCGCCAAGGTTGGTCGCAAGTCCTATTGATCACATCAATCCGGAATCATCACGCCTGCAAGTTTCAGAATACACGCAGCGAAAGGTTTTCTCTGCCACCCCGACATCGACTGTGGACAGATCGCTGTCGTTGTCTTTTCCCAGATATGACTTACCGGACCAATTGGTGGCAAACTTTGCTGCACTCGGCATCAAGGAGATATATCCTTGGCAAAAGCATTGTCTTATGGGACCAGGCCTGCTCGATGGTTCCAAAAACTTGATATACACTGCACCAACCGGAGGCGGCAAGTCGCTGGTGGCGGACGTGCTGATGCTGAAGAGGGTCCTGGAGCAGAAAGACGCCAAGGCTTTACTAGTTCTTCCATATGTCGCTCTGGTGCAGGAGAAGGTTAGATGGCTGAGGAATGTCGTTCAAGGCCTGTCCCGATCCAAACCGCAAAATACGGAGCAAAAGGAAGAATCGAACGGGCTCTGGCAGCGCCGCGCAGACCAGGATACTATTCGGGCTGTTGGATTCTTCGGGGGTGAGAAAGTAAGAGCCAGCTGGACTGACTTCGACATCGGCGTTTGCACATTCGAAAAGGCCAATACTCTCATAAACACTGCCATAGACGAATGTTCTATCTCTGCGCTCAGAGCTGTCGTGCTTGATGAGCTCCACATGATCGATGATGATCATCGCGGATATCTGCTCGAGATCATGGCCACAAAGGTCATGTGTCTTGACCAAGGAATCCAGATGATCGGTATGAGTGCTACTTTGTCCGATATCAATGTGCTCGCGACTTGGCTTGGCGCTCATCGGTATGAGACTCTATACCGTCCTGTACCCATCGAAGAACATTTAGTCTACGAGTGCAAAACCTACCCTGCCGCCACGACAGGGGCTTTTTTGAACGCCGCGAGCCAATTAAGCAATCAGACAGCGCCTACTACGCAAATAAAGGACGACGAAATGGCTCTCCGAGTTATCCAGCCATCTAGTCATAAAGAGTTGAAGGATCGTGTTCTCAACGCAGTTGTTGCTTTGGCCAGCGAAACCTTCCGCTCCGGATATGGCGTCTTAGTATTTTGCAGCAGCCGCGTGGGTTGCGAGTCGGATGCAAAGATTATATCCCGCGCGTTACCTGGCTTAGAAGAGATCGATCCTGGGATCATCGACAGGCGCCTCGATCTCTTGGGAGATCTACGAAGCTTGCCGTCTGGGCTTGATCCAGTACTTGCAGAAACTGTTTCGTACGGCGTTGCATTCCATCATGCCGGATTAACAACTGAAGAGCGCGATTTGATCACAAGTGCGTATGATCGCGGAGTTATCAGGGTCGTGGTGGCCACGTGCAGTCTAGCAGCGGGGATAAACTTGCCAGCTCGACGGGTGGTTCTTCATGGTGCTCGAATGGGCCGCGACCTCGTTGGTCCGTCTATGCTGCGGCAGATGCGCGGACGTGCGGGCAGGAAAGGGAAGGATGAAGTTGGAGAGACGTACCTATGCTGCAGGAAAGATGATTTGAAAGAGGTAGTCCAATTGATGAATGCGGACCTACCTCAAGTATCCAGCGGGCTTACGACGGAGAAGCACAGGGTTCAGCGTGCCCTTCTCGAGGCTATTGCGGTCAAACTAGCGACGGGCAGAGAGTCAATCAACGACTTTGTCGAAAAGACACTCATGCGCCACACATGCGACCCAAAAGCTTTACAGGAACACGTCGAGTCCAGCCTGGAGAACCTCAGGAGAATGGGATTCATTGAAAACGACGAGCAGAGCTCCGAGGACGATTTCAGAGTAACCCTGCTTGGGAGAGCCGTCGTCTCATCGTCCATGGAGCCCGAAGACGGCGTGTTCATACATCGGGAACTACAGCGCGCTCTGCGCGCGTTTGTCATGGATGGTGACATGCATATTCTCTACACTCTTACGCCAGTAAACAACCAGGGAGTAGTCATTAATTGGAAGGTCTTCAGGAACGAGATGGAGGGTCTTGACGGCAGCGCGCAGCGAGTCTTGTCGTTTCTTGGACTCAAACCCGCGCTTATCAACCGGATGGCGCAGGGCGACACATTGAAAGAATCAACTTCGGAAGAGAAGGAGCTAGCGCGTATCTATCGCCGCTTCTACCTCGCGCTTCAACTCCGTGATCTGTGTGATGAGGTGCCAGTTCACGTCGTAGCTCGAAGATACGACGTGCCTCGGGGCAGCGTCCAGACGCTTGCCCAAACGTGCGAAGGGTTCGCCGCCGGTATGATCAAGTTCTGCGAGACGATGGGGTGGGGCATGATGGCGGCGATGCTCAACCACGTCGCAGATCGCCTCAAAGCGGGGGCGCGATCAGATCTCCTGGCATTGTCGAAAATCACATTCATCAAGAGCCGCACCGCCCGTGTTTTCTACGATAACGGGTACAAAACGGCGGCGTCGATTGCCAATGCCGACCCCCAGGAACTGGTGCCGGTTTTGATGCAAGCCCAGCCCGCGAAGCTGCGCCTCAAGTCGAGTAAGGACGAGCACAAGTATGCGGAGAAGCTGCTTGCGAAGGCGCAGGTCATTTCGGAGTCTGCAAATCGGCTGTGGCAGATCGAGATGCAGAATGAACTCATGGAGGAGGAGTGATGCGACTACATGACCAGTTTCAGAGCACTAGCCTCTGCAGATTCTGTCTGGGGTCTTGTTCGTCGTGCTGCTTGTCGGGCAGATACGATGGCGTCGCACTTTGCTCAGGGGCGCTCCAATCACAATGGTGCCCTGGCGAAAAGGCGATCGACCTTGTGCAGGTTCCCATTATCGTACCCCTTCGTAATAATCTTTTGCCTGGGTTTCTCCTGGAAACCTCACTCTACGGTACCTGATCTGAAGCAAAGAAACCCTCGAGAATCCTTCAAGAACAACGTGTTTACTGCCTTTAAAAAAAAACCTGTGTCGAGAGAGAAGCGGCCCACGAACCTTGATCGGCGTGGATAAAGGGCAATCTGGTTACTTACAAGAAGTTCAGGACAGTTGAAACTGCGGGTGTCATTAGAGGCTAGGAGGGAGTCAGGACATAGTGAAGTGGCGAAATCAAGACCGAGGAATGTTTGGTATCGCGATTTCCCGCAAACGTCCCCATGAGCAATGGACCTAGCGCCGATAGAGAAGCGCTGAGCCTGGAAGTTTACTTCACAATGGTACTGAACATCGCAACGTATAAGCACACAAGGCAAGGGCGAAAACAGGACTAATACACAGAGCGAAGCCGGGTGCTCTATTCGTACCTTTGGATTGATGGACTATACCGGGCATCGCAGCCTCCATGGCGTATATTTTCCGCACAGGAAAGTTCTGGAAGAGCTCCTAGAGGAGTTGGTACACCAGTCGACTGCAAGCAACCAGATCACTCCGCTACTTCGTTTCCACGATATTTCATTGCCAATGGCATCATTGAGTGGTGGCGGATCGGTCGGATGGTGACGTTGTATGCGCTAGGAACCATATAGTTGCCAACAGAACTAGCCAATCAGGGGGTTCCCTGGGGGTGGGCCCGCTATAGTACTGGAACACCTTTGATACCGGGGCTCTCCATTTTAAATAGTCCAGAGGCAATCCCAACCCTGTGCCGCCCGTCGACATATTCACAGATGGAGCAGGTTGTACCGGTAATGGAGCTGATGCGCCAGGGTATATTCATATGGATAGCAATAGACAATTTCGCTTTTGCGCCGTTTCATAGACTATGATCTAAATGAATGGAGTTCCGAAAGAGCGGTGAAAGTGACCATGACACACCAGCATTGGCTAGCTTCACATCTACCAAACAAGACATACATATCGAACGCTACCAGCTCGCTGAGCGAATAGTAGCAAAAAGAACTCGACATGCACATTGCCACCTGAATTTCAAGCTCCAAAGCTAGATGACCTATCCTAAACAGCCTCTAACCCCGAATTAACATCTAAGGTCCCATCGCACACTTCCGATCCTCTTCCCCTACAAATCTATACAATTAGTTCCCCATCAGACCGAACATCAGGACTAACTTAACATGCTTAATGGAACCTACCCGCCACTCCCGGCTAAATCAAGCGCTACTTCCTCCTTCCTACCTGTCTCTTCCAGATCCTAGTATGACGGGACGGACATGTTATTGCAGAGATGGGCAGCTATGTCAGATGGGAATGTAGCGATGATGAATCCCTCAGCCCTACAAGACCCTTAAGTATGTCTTTAACGTCTTCTTGTATGGGTGAGAAGAGAGATCCAGTTTGCGGTTCGCACGCCTCAAGTACCTGCGTGTATATTCTTCTCACTTACGATACCATCTCTCGTTCCTGATTTTCTTCCGTGCCAAAACCTAACGAGCTGCCGAGTGAAGCTTCACCGCACAAAATGGCTACGAATAGTATTGGAAGGCGACAATGATACACGCGCCGCAGCTCCAGTATGCCTCAAGTCTCTGTCCAGGAGACTCTGAGCTGGTTTCGTACACTGAGACAATGGTAGCACGTATACCACGTAGAATAGCACCACGATGTGTAGTCATTACTAGCAATTATCATATTACTATTGTAAGGAGAAAACCATCTCTGCAAATTCAGCATGAGGGTGAGGGGACAAAGTCAAAATCCGAACCAATCTAAAACGCAGCATTCCTCACTTGTGGGGGACCTCCATCTGTCACCTTATGTCAGACATGGAAGTTACGACTCTGGCTTAAGCTCAAGGTCAACTGGCCTGCAGAAACTCGCCCCTTCTTTCATTATTTTCCAGCTCCGGATATGTCATTCTTTGTATCGCGATGCGCCAAAAATGCGTTCTAGTCCAACTTTTTCTTTGTTCCTATTCCCACGCTCCGCTCCATATCTAGATCCGGTTCAAGGACGGTTCCGGCATTGCTTAATATTTCTTTGTGATCCCAAGCTTGCAAGGTTTCATCCGTCTCAGGATTCCGCAGCATGTTCAAGTAAAGAAAACCCTCGCTCGCACTGCCATTACTAACATGAATCGTAGTAGAATACTTTCATGGTCACATCCGCTAGGATCTCCTTCCTCTTCTCCACGACCGCGCAGCATGGCTACGTCTACTATGGATATGGCTACCATGGCTATGTCAGACATGGACATGTCATCCATGAGCATGGCCTCTACCGCCACTTACATCTCTACTACAGCAGCAGCAGCAGCAGCAGCAGCAGCAGCAACCACGACGGCGACCGGTGCTATGGGCATGCCGATGACCAACGGGTCGGGGGTAGCGATGGGCATGGAAGCAAAGGGCTGCTATGTTTCAGTAAGAGCCCCATCTAACACTACCTGTGTGAGACTTGACTGGAGCGATGGACCCGCACTATCCACAACAACCACTCTTCAGCCCTGTGTCTCAATACCACGAGTCCCCGCACCCGCAGACTAACCGTTGGCTCACAGATGCTGTGGAACTGGCACACCGTCGACGCCTGCTTCCTGTCCGAAACCTGGCAGATCAAGTCCGGCGCCGGCATGGCCGCGCTCTGCATCGGCGTCGTCCTCATCGTCTGCCTGCTGTTCTTCCTCAAGCGGCTCAGCGCCTGGTACGACGTCCACTTGATCCGCACGCACCGGAGCATGGCGATCGGCGCGGCCGCCAGCGCCGTAGCCGCGCAACACGGACCCCGGGGCTCACTCGCGGCAGCAGGAGCAGCAGCGCCGGAAGGCAGTAGAGCGGAGCCCAGCAGCTTGGAAGCGGCGGCAGCGGCGGCGGCAATATCGCCCGACTGCCCGAACTCGCCGACGGCGGCCTTCCGGCCAAACATGCTGCAGCAGGGCGTGCGGGCGCTGCTGCAGACGCTGCAGTTCGCCGTGGCGTACTGGATCATGTTGCTCGCTATGTACTACAACGGATACGTCATCATTTCTATCTTGCTGGGCGCGCTGGTGGGCACTTATGTGTTTAGTTGGGATAGGATTGGTGGTGCGTCTGCCCCGTTGGGGGTGCAGAAGGGCGAGGTGACGGGGTGTTGTGATTGATACTGGTGTAGTATACGAGGAGATGGTGTTTGGATAGGGGGCCAGGATGGGTTGGCACGAGCAGGGGAAGCGTGGCTTGTCATGGCATGGCAACAAGACCCTGTTTCTTTTCCTTAGCAGGACGGAGACGAGGGATAGAGGGAGAAAGCTTTCAGTGGCTTTTTTTTGTATTATCATTTTTTATTGCTTTACCACCTTTTGCAGGAGGGGGACGAAGATGAGAGCGTCCCGTGCAAACCGGGCTTAATCTAGCAAGGAATTATCCTTTAGTGAACATGTTTCCCCAGGCTTTAGGTTCTCGCGACCCTTCTTGCTTGCCTAGGCAGCAGAATGGTACAGTAGCGTAAAGCCAAGAGACAGGGATGGAGCCCAGCACCTCAGGGCATAAGGTCGAGCGCGGAACAGGGGAGATGATGGTGTGGAGGGGAGCACACGCGCCCGAATGCTAGACATGGACGCAGACTTTTGAACACGGGTTGAGGTGTAGCCGGTGCCGGCAGGACTCGCAAATGTCTTACCTAGTCCTCTTGCTTGTCGTTTGGTCAATCATGGTCTCGAGCATGAACACACGGGGATAAGGCGAGACATGATCGGTGAGGTAGACTGCAGCCGCAGCCACAGCCAATCGAAGGACTACCTATTCAATGCTCTCGTCGGCAAGCCAACAGCCTTGTGGGTTCAACAGCTTAGGTTTCTCCTCCCCCCCCCCCCCCCTCCCTCTTTCCCCTTTCGCCACACTGGACGCGTCTTACAAGACCAAGGAGGCATCAGAAGGCGACGGAAAAGGCTACGAGAGGCCTCGAACCAACATGACTCCTCCCATTCTCCGGGTTCGGGTCCCAAGTGACTTGGGTCCGTGAACACCAAGCCCATGCTTTGTGATAGGTAAGCAGACAAGTTGGCGAGTAGGTAATCTGAAATAGGTTGTACGCGGCACGTTCCTCAATAGCCCCCGGTGGTTTGATTGATAATCCGATGAGAAGGCTTGCTGATGCGGATGTTGTGGCCGTGGTTGTGGTTGTGTAGCAGGGAGGAGTGGACGGCCATCAACGCAAAGCCGTATTGGGATCTGGAGGCGTGGTATATGGATCACACTTACAAACTGTATGGGGCCTGAAAGAAATAAAAGCAGGCGCGATTCTGAAATGAATCGCGCCTGCTTTAGATCGGAAGGAACTCAGAGGGTTTTCAGGAAGGCAACCAGATCCTCTTTTT